>CAUYSK010099013.1:0-31810 GCA_963575035.1 Avahi laniger
TTACTCTGTAATTTTTTCTGCAAGGATTCATTTATTTATTCACACAGAAGCATTATTGAGTGTGTACTATATGCTAGGCACTGGGGATATAGCATTGAACAAGATAGACAAACCCACACCCTCCAGAGCTTATACTCCAGCAAGGGGAGCAAACAATATGCAAATGAACATATATGTGATGTCATCAGTATGCATGTATGTATCAGCACGGATGCTCCTTGACTTAGGGTGGGATTACACCCCGATAAACTCCTTGTAAGCTGAACATGCAGGCATACCTTGTTCTATGGCACTTTGCTTTATTGCAATTTGCAAATGTTACATTTTTCACGAATTGAAGGTTTGTGGCAACCCTGCGTGGAGCAAGTCTGTTGGCACCATTTTATCACACTATGTGCTCACTTTGCGTCTCTGTCAGCGCTTTTTAGCAATAAAGTATTTTTTACTTAAAGTTTGGCATTTTTAGACATAATGCTATTGTAAACTTAATAGATCACAGTACAACGCAAACATAACTTTTATATGCACTGGGAAACCAAAACATTTGTATGACTCGCTTTATTGCGATACTCACTTCATCGCAGTGGTCTGGAACTGCACCCGCACTATCGCCAAGGCGTGCCTGCGTTGTAAGTCAAAATGCGTTTAATACACCTGACCTATTGAACGTCGCTGCTTGGCCTAGCCCACCTTAGACATGCTCAGAGCATCTACATTAACCCACAGTTGGGCAAAATCATTTAGCAAACAACCTATTTTATAATAAGATGTTGAATACCTCGTGTAATTTACTGAATTCTGCACATTGCATCATAAGTTGGGGACTGTCTGCGCACGCAGTGTCAGTCAGTGATAAGTCCTTACAGAGACGTCGAGTCAGCTGAGGGCCCAAGAGGCACAGGGTGTGCTGGGAGAGAGGGCAGTGGTCACGGTGGGTGGTGTGTCGGTTGGATGCATCAAGCAGGACCACTATGGAAGAGGACAGCGTAGGGGACCTGAATTCGGAGCATGAGCTAGTCTTGCAAAGGTCTGGGACCAAGTCCCTGAGGAGAAACAAGCTTTGTGTGTTCAGATAACCTTGGGAAGGCCAGCTGCGCTGGAGCAGAAGGAGAAAAGAGGGAAGGTTGAAAAATCTCTTTGGAGAGTTTGACAAGGGCTGGTCCTGCAAGACAGAGAGTTTGAATTGAATTCCAAATCCGATGGGAAACTGTGAGGGGGTTTTGAGCAGAGGAGGGGCGTTATCTGAGTTATGTTATAGCAAGAACTACCTGGTGCTGTGAGGAGAGACCAGAAGAGAAACAGGGACACAGGTTGGAAGGTGACTGCAGAAACGCTGGTGGCAGAGGGTAGGGGGGGGAGGCATGGCTGGAGCCCCCGTGAGTCAGGCATCGTGGCCGACACCGTGAAATATGAAGGTAACGTAAGGGCTTTCATTCAAGGACCCTGAAATGTTGAAAAGTAAGGTGTAGATGGAGGACAAAGCCATTTAAGAGGAAACAAAATAATATTAAGGTCCTAATGTTCAATTCAGGCCTCACTGTAAGTTACATTTCATAAAACTAGGGTGGGTTTTTTTGTTGGTTATTTGATATACATTCCAACAAGAAGTGTAGCCATTGGAGTTTATATAATTCCTGTTTTGAAAAATACTTATACTTTTTCATGGGGTCAAGCCCAGGAAAGTTGAAGGCTACATCTGACCATGTGTCTCTCTGTTTAGGTGCACAATGCAGATTGTTGACTGTAGACAGTGAATAAAACTGTGCCACATTAAAGGAGCACAGGAGAGTTTGAGAATCCCAGGCAAAAGGCAGTAGGTGCAAAGATGGAGATGCCAGAGGGTCTGTGTAATTCAGAAATCGCAAAGCCTTGGAAGTGGGGAAGAGTCGGGTAGATGTCAGAGAGTGACAGAGGCTGAAGCTGAAACAAGGAATTGGAGGCAGCCTGTTGACAAAATAGGAGACCTGGACATTATCTCGTAAATGATAAGACTCCTTCAGGGTGTATTCAGCTGTGAATCACCCCCCACACACACACACAAATAGCAGCTGTAGGAATGCAGCAATTTCTTTCCATCACATATGAAGAAACCAGAGGGAGCGAATTCCAGGTTTGGTGAAACAACATAACAATGTCACCAAGGACGCGGGATTTCTCCATCCCTACACTCCGACATGGGCAATGCGTTGGCCTTTTTAATCTTCGATGACAAGTGTGGACAGATGGCGGCCTTGGTGAAGTGCTCAGTCCCTACACAAGCATACTTAAAGCAGGAAACAGGAGAACACACTTTTATGTTTGGTTTGGGTTCCAGGGAGGAAAATCCTTTTCAGAATCCACCTGATACCCTTTGCTCTGGGTCCCAGTGACCAGAACTGAATAAAGTCTCACAGCCATGATCCAGTCGCTAGAGAGGAGAGTGGCCGGCAGGAGAGTTCTTGGCTCACACTGGTTATTCTCTTTCTCCTCTGGGGTGGGGGCTCAGTCCCCTGGGGTGATTGTGAAACAAGGGAAGGGAAGGGAAGGGAAGGCAAGGGAAGGGAAGGGAAGGGAAGGGAAGGGAAGGGAAGGGAAGGGAAGGAAAAGGAGGAAGGAAGGAAGGAAGGAAGGAAGGAAGGAAGGAAGGAAGGAAGGAAGGAAGGAAGAAAGAAAAGAAAGAAAGAAAGAAAGAAAGAAAGAAAGAAAGAAAGAAAGAAAGAAAGAAAGAAAGAAAGAAAGAAAGAAAGAAAGAAAGAAAGAAAGAAAAAGAAAGAAGGAAGGGGAAGAGAGAGAGAGGAGAGGAAAGAAAAGGAAAGGACTCAGAGATTGGGCGTGGGGGGAAGGGTATGGGGTGGATGTTAAAAGAGTTATTTTGTGTTTTACACACAGTGAACCAAAAGAAACTGAATTTAATGCAGTAGATACTCTTTCCAGGATTTATTTGTGAGTAAATCAGGTTACACTATCAAGCCATCCCCAATGTGCAGGAAATTAGACAGTAATTCCAGAAACAACCTACAGAAGACCAGATTCTACCAGCGTACTGAATGTTCCCTAGTTTTTGCTGTATATATTTAGGTTCCTATGGACACTTGCAGGTTTAGTCATTTTTAACAAATTTTCTCATATTTCCAACATCTCCTTGTTATGTAAAAGAAACCTGGACTGTATTTACCTAAATATCATGGTTTGAATGCTGCAGCAAAACAGAAGTGAACTTATGTGCAGAAAGATGCATATGTGAAAGTATTCTTTATAATGGGGAGAACTTAGAAAGAGCATAAACGTCTACTACTAGGAAATTGGTTATAAAGTATATACTGGCCACAGTAATGTTACTTTATTAAAATCAATAATAGACCTCTATATTTTTTGAAACTGAAAACTTCCCTGATGTTGTTAGGTGAAAAAAACAGATTATAAAATAGCACATGGAGCACAAATTCCTTTGTGCAAAATAACATACATACAATCTAAATACGTACACACATGTAAAATAATTTCTGGAAAGAGGTTCACTAAAATGTTCACTGTAGTTTCCCTTTGATTATTAGATTGTGTTTCCTTCTTCTTTATGTTTCTGAATCGCTGAGTTCTTCACTATGCGAATGCTCCCTTTCAGAAAAGTACAAGTATCAAAGCTATCCATGATAAATAAATGAACTGAAATACGTAAAGAATTTACATAAATAATTAAATACAGTGAGTCACTTCTTTACAGAATTCTAGCATGATAAAATTTATTTCTCTACAGACATGATTTATGACACATTAGCAGTGAATAGAAGTAGGATCATTTACACCAGGATGACCACCAGTTTGGTAATAGGTTCTCTGACTTTCATGGAAAACATTTATGTGTCCAACAAAGCAACAAGTAATTGGTGGCATCTATTCTGAGAACCCAGAGCTGCAGTCACCAGGCGTGGCGCTGGCATTGGAGTCCTTTATCTGAAGCCATTCGAACAGTGGATGCCATTATGTTTGTTTGTCGGATACCAGTGGGGCTCCGAATGTGTCTTCCAACTCCTGTTGTGAGATAAAGAGATGCTTTGCTCTCCAACCTTGCGGGATGAAGTTTCTGCTCAAATGCTTAAGTACAAAACAGGAGATAAAAAGAAGCCATTCAGTGGGAAATGTCATTCACACCCACAGGTTTGCAAATCATCAAGAAAACAAGCCAAAATATTAATGCAGATGGTGTTTAGACCATTCTTTCTGGTCAAGGAAGACAACTTAACTGAAAGATTTTTAGAATTAGCCATGTGAAAGCTCTAGAACTGGAGGAATGAGCAATTGAGAAAATAAAACACATTAGCAAGGGATGAAGCTAATTTTCTCCCCATTTTATACTATCGTGATTTCTTTTTGTATTAAAAATAATGAGCACAGCAAGATTAATGCTACCCAGAAAATGTAAATAAACTCTAAACAATTTTGAGCTATTTTAAATTATTTGCACCTTTTAATGAGCCCTTTATAAGTAAGAATGGGAGATTGAATAAAAGTCTGAAAAGCTGTGTTAATTCAAAAGTGCACCATCTATACTTTTATAAAAAGCATGTTCAGAGACAACATACTGTATAACCTCTTTATAATTCCAATTGTAGACAAGGACATATTTCCAGGTGAGCTTGCTTCTCTGCTCTTTGATATGAGAAAAAATCACTTTCCCTAAAGACCCAGGAATGCATGTTCAGGTTAAACATCTAGTTTTTACAAATATCTGGAAAATTGATTCTTACTGCATTATATTCTATTGTTGACTGGTAAATTATTGTAAATTCAGAGCTTAAAACAACATCCACTTATTAGTGCTCAGTTTTGTTCTCAGAAGCCCAGGCGTGGCATGACTGGCTCCTCTGCCCAGGGCTGAAAGCCAGGCTCATCAGGCTGTGTTCTCTTTGCGAGGCTTCACCGAGGAAGAATCACTCCAAGGTCATCCAGGTTGTCGGCCAGTTCAGCTCCTCATGGCTGCAAGGCGGAGGTCCCTGTTTCCTTGCCGGCGGTCAGCCAGGGGCCACTCTCGACAACTGAAAGTCTCTTGCATTCCTTGCCACGTGACCCCCACTGTATTTAAATCCAGCAACAGAGACCTTTCCAAGGATCAAAGGTCCTCCATACATCGAATCTCTCTCATCAGGAAGAGCCCTGTCTCTCATGTGGGCTTACCTGATTGAGTCGGACCCACCGAGGATAACGTCCCTATCTTAAGGCCAACTGATCTGGAACCTTAATTACATCTGCACAGCCCTTTCACCCTGGCACACAGATCAGAGTTCGGCTGAATGACTGGAAGAAGATGTTTGTACGTGAAGACCCAGGAATCTTGGCGGTCATCTTGGAGTCCTGCCTACTGCCTTTGCCATACGTCAAATTAAATACAATAATATATTAAACATATTTAATAAAATTAACACTGAATGGATATGCAGACTGAAAACACCCACCCACTGAAAATATGTCAGGATAAATGATTGACTTAAAAACATTAACCCTTTCTCTATTGAAAAGATATTCACATTAACAGGAAATTTCTGACTTGAATAGCTTGTCCATAGACAATGCTTTACTAAGCATGGGCATTCGCATATTTGTTAACTCTACCTATTGGGACGTGCACAGACACTGTCGAGGTGGGGGTAAGCTTCATCTTCTCCATCTTACAGTAGAGAAATTTTCAGAACAGAGCAGTAAAGGAATTTTGTGATATTACCCAGATGTCAGTGGTTCTGGTGGGTCTAGAAATCAATTCTTTTATCTATTCATACCAACTCATTTGGAAAGAGGTTATTTTACAAAGTGGAAATGGGAGTTTTGAGAAGTTACGCAATTTGGCCAAAAGTAGCAAAGTGCCTGACTACAGCTGGAGCCAAACACAGAACATCCACAACGAATACGTGATTTCCTCACCTTCATTGGAATAAGATTTGAAAAGTGGAACACGTACCCGCATTCATATTAAGTTTCCCATATCAAACCAGAAAAAAATAATTCAGCCTCAAAATTAAGACATAAAAATATTTTCCGTAAATACAAAAAATCCACTTGGGGTATGGATCATTTCAAAATCATAAAAATTAAGAGGAACTGATATATTTCTCCTTTTGAATCACAATAGAATCTAATGTGAAAGATGCTTTTAGGGGGGTTAAAATACATACCCATCTCCTAGGCCCACAGCATGAGACGTCAACAGCCAGTGTGACCTAACGGAAGGGCTGAGCCCATTCAAAGTAGATCACTCAGAAGGCCCAGAGGGTCAAGGCTGAAATCCCAGACTCAGAGATTTAAAGCAATATTTGTTTAAGGAGGCCCAACTGATCACACACACACACACACACACACACACAATCACGAGCGGCAGGTGCACGTAGAATAGGAGGAAGCAAACAGGGAACTGAAAGGCTGAGCTGCCAGGATGGAGCACGGTGTGTGGTGGACAGGCCACAGGGTGTCCATGACCCCTTGCTGTGTCCCCAGGAAGCATGACACCTTCACATACCAGAGCCACGAGGGAAGAGGCCCACAGGGTCCTGTCCTGTCTGGCTTTAATGGGTGCCTACCTACGAAGCTGCTGAAAAACATTATGATAATATTGAGGACTGTCACACACAAAGCAAACATCTAAGATTGAGATCCTTAAAAGAAACCGTGACCCTGGGACTTATAAAGTCTCTGTTGTGCCAGAGAAGTGAGGCTGGAGGGCTCCAGTGACTTGCGCAGGGTCACGGGGCAGGAAGAGGGGAACTGAAAATCCAGGCAGAACTCCGGGACCCTAGATCCCAGCCAGTGCTATACTACTAAGGGTGATTCTACATTTTTTTACTGATATTCCCCTCACATATTTGGTTCCTCGAGAGCCCTTTAGTCTGAATATGTGTATAAAACTCTGCTTGTAACATCCTGCGTTTTAAAAGTTAGGGCTGGAAGGCTGGGGCAGACACAGGAGTTGTCATGGGACGACTTTCCTCAGCAAAGTCACATTCATCGTGATACATTTTAGGGTGTCTTTTGGTGTCTATAATTAATTTGTTTTTTGACGGTGACATTTTGGCAGTTTTGGACAGCTATGAATTTTCTCCCTGTAACACCCTGGGGAGCTGCGGCGTGGAGTACGCAGCCCTGCCCCACCGCTGGGCTGCGGCGCCTCAACTCCTGCTCCGAAGAACCACACGCCAGACCAGTCCTCTGTGCACAGGGGCAAAACTACGTCAGGAAGTCAGGGTCGGTGCTGTAGTTGGCGAGTGGCAGCAGGAGTTCTGGACCTCCAGCCTTGTCCCTTAGCGAACAAGCTGCTCTGCGGTCCGGAGGCAAGACACCCCTCACGGCCTCATCAAGAAAACGGACAATTTCAACCTGGTAGCATTCCAGGTCCCCTTCAACAAAAACGTTCTGTGATTTTGGATCAGAAGTAAACATGTAAAATGTAAAAGGGGCTTCGAAGTCCGAAGGAGCACCGTATATTTCAGCTGTAAGCGTGTGATAATTGAATGAAGTGCTCGTAGGGAGGAGATGCATTATTGAATAGCGTTTCCTGCTCAGATCTGCATGCATTTTTCATTTAAGAAGCAGGTCACTTACAATGTAAAAGATGACCTCAAAAGAAATAAATAATTCAAACTGAAAGAAGTCGATGCTTTTAAATTCATAAGATGATTACTAAAATCTATGATTATCACAAATGAAATTATACCATAACATTCTTTTATCTCTTCAACCTTTCCTGCTTTCTGCCTAAATGACACTGAAATATTCACCATTTATAATTTTGAGTTGTGTGTTAGATGAGACATGAAAATTTATACCTCTAAACCAAAAAGGATATGTCTCCAAAATATTAGTGGAAAAGAAAATCATAGTTACTAGAAAAATATTCATGATTTTTGTATCTTGAGTCTAGAAATATTTAGTAAATGTGAGTAATATTAAACCACTGAACACCATTGTCAATTTCAAACCCAGAAGCCTCTTGGTAGCCAGAGAAGCACCGGGACTGCCATCAAAGGGGCTGTGATGAGGTTGAGACTGTCCCATTTTGTCAGCCCAACTAATTATTAATCATTCCAGAAACTCAATGATCCTGTCTATACACGCAGATAACACAAGAGGAACAGGTCCCTCTCATCAGACCCAGCTCCTCCTCATCTTGCTCACAATCCTAGGGTAGAATGTGGAGAGAACCCAACGTCCTGAGACACGGAGGAAATCTCTGGAACACCCTTGCTGTGTCCTCATCATTCCCGGAACAGGATGTTCTGCAATGCTTGTGCTTAGTAACCCAAGTGTCACTCAGGGCGTAAAACCCAGGGCAGGGTGCTTTTGGGGTCCCTCGGCTGCAAAACAGGGCACATGTAGACATGGCCCCATCTGCCCTGAGCAGCTTTCCTGAGACACGAAGTACAGGCTCCTGTTTATGCAGCTGCCTCTGTGAGTAACACATTCGCTCTGCCTGACGTGTGCGGGTGTTCTGCCTCGACTGGCTGGACCTAGACAATCTTGCAGATAATCCGTTACGCAGAGATGTTCTATGGTGATTCGGTGAGCTTGCTTGTAGACCGTGCTTTATAAACTTCAGTTTGCTATACACTACAATTGCCTCTTTAAAATTCTGAAATAAATCTCAATCCATTGATAAAAGAAAAAATTTTTAAATTGAAAAAGCTTAGCAATAGAAGGGGAATAAGTAGATTTACTTTCCCTGTAGAAAAGTAATTACATAACAAATAAGCAGGAAAGTAAATAAACAAATAAAAATAGAGAAAACGTAACCAAAAAATCAGGTGTGTATCACAGTGTGCGTCACACCGTGGTTTCCAAACACCGGTGAGGACAGCTTGATGGGCTGAACGACCCAGGCGGCGTCCTAAATAGAGCAGACGTATGTAACCAAAGCGCACAGGGCCTGAAGCCGGAGCTCCTGGGTTTGCAAACTAGTCTGCAGTTTACTAACCTTGGACAACTACGTTAACCTTTCAGTCCACCAGTTTTCTGAGTGACAGAATTGGAAGATTGATAGTGCTATTTCTTCGCATTTCTGTAAGGGTTACATTAGCAAAGACGGCCATCTAAAACATTTAAAACTATACCAGTTACACAGTAATCAGTGTATTATTAGTATGAGGATTATCATAACCAGATCTTAGATATATCTGCCAAAGGAAAAGGAAATATATCCCAGAAAGCACGGGTCCTGAGACATGTCAAGTTTCTTTTAATTACACATATACCGATCTTTACTTAAACATTGCTTTCTCCAAATTTTCCTTACTCTCACTAAATTCTCTGCTATACTACTTATTGAACAGGATAAGAATATACGTTTCATATAGTTCTGGTGATTCATTATTCTGTAACAAATAGCCCCAAAATTTAGCAGCTTAAAATGAGACTTTATTTCGCTTATAACTGTGTGGATCATGAATTCTGCAAGGATTCAGCCAGGTGGTCTATCTCTGCTCTCTTTGCGGGGGCGGGGCCTGCCTGCAGCTAGAAGATCAGCTTCCATGTTGGTTCTTCATTCCCTTGTGGCGCATTATTGCCCCATGGCCTCACTCCACAATTAAACAAACAAACAAAAAAATCCAAAATAGTCAAGAAAGGGGAAAAACAGTGGAAAGAAGGGACAGATGGCACACGGAAAACAAATAATAAAATAAAAGATTTAAAACTAATCATATCAACCATTATTTTAAATGTTAGTGAAACAAACACTGAAATTAAAAGGCAGATATTGAAAGATTATTAGAATCGATTTGAAAAAGAAATTCCAATTATACACCATCTATCAGAGCTATGCTTTTAATATTAGGTAAATAGAAGTATAAATATATATCTTTCTATATAATCGGTGAAAGAAACCTTGAGAAAAGAATGGTTTAATTAATACCAAATAAAATAAACTTTAAGACAAGAGTATTAGCAAAGAATAAAAGACATTTCCTAATGTTAATGGACCAATTAAGAGAAAAACATAATAATCATAAATATATAAGCATCTAAATCAAGAGCCTTAACATATAAGAAGGAATATTTTACAAAATAAAAGAAAAAATAGAAAAGTTCAAAATCATAGCAAGAAAATTTTAACAAGCTTTTTGCAGAAATTGATGAAGAGCTGTTGAGAAAATCAAAGAATCTAAACAATGCTATCAAGAATCATGATTCAATTGATGCTTGTAGAACCTTACATGTAACAAACAACAAAACACAAATTCTTTTCCAGCTCAGATGATGCATTAACCTGGATATACCATATTCAGGGCCAAAAAACAAATCTTGATAATTTTAAAGATTGAAATGATGTAGAGTATATTCTATGATCACAATAAAATTTAAATTAATTTAATTTAATTTAAATAAATTAAATTTAAAATAAGTAATATTAATATACTAAGAGTGTTCCAACCATTTGGGAATAAAGCAATATAATTCTAAGCAGTCCATTGATCAAAGAAGAAATTAAAGAGAAATTAAAATTTCAAACAGAATGATAATAATAAAATATCATATATTAAAATTGTACTTAGAGGGCAATTTGTACTTTTAAATATTTATGTTATAAAAATAGAAAGATAAAAAAAATCAATGACCTAAGGTGACATCACAAAAATATACAAAAAGAACTTTGGGGTGAAACACAAAGGCAAAGGCACCCACTTTCATCCCTATGAGACCTGGAATCCCTGGCCATCTACCTAATATTGGTATTACCACAGTTCTCGCCTTGCACCCCTTTTTGTTAATTTGTCAGGGTGGTTTCAGAGATACAGAGATAAAAAGACTCACTCCCCCGGCCCAGGAGCACCAGCTGTCCCGCGGTTCTAAGCAGCAGCTCCTGCCAGAGCATAAAGGGGACCGGGTTCTTCCCCTCCCGCACTCCCAGCTGCTGACCAGGGCCCTGTGAACAGCATGAGAGAAGCTTTGTGAGGAGGTCACATGCTTTACTAAAACTGGAACTTGCACCTAAAACTGTCTCATTGCAAAATGCATGTCTTTCCTTTTGTCTACTGCGCAACTATGTGTTTTAAAGAATATGTCTGAGACACACATTCAATTAGAAAAAAATATCAGTGCATTTTGAAGTTGTGTCTATTAATGTAACCTTCCAAATATTTATTATTTATTTTGTACTAACAGATGTCAGTCTTGTGTTCTTCATATGTCCATCAGAACCTGTAGCAGCTCTCTTAGATTATTTACAATTCCAAATGGTTCTCTGGCAATTACATGTCTCTGAGGATAAGCTGGTCTACATCATGGGGACAATTTAAAAGAGCAAAAATCTTGAAGAACAAAGAAGTCCCTGGACACCAAAACACAACCTTCCAAAGTGGGCAACCACACTTAGATTTAAATCACAAAGACCTCATTAGAATGTCCTTGTTCTGCTATAGTTAACATCTGATTAGGTGGGTGCCTAGAGTTACTGCCTTTCTTAATTAAATCAGACTCCACTTTTACCCGCCCCCAGGAAAAAAAGAGAAGAAAAGATGAATTCAGCGCCCTCTCCTTCAAATGCAAATTACCCTAAGCAGTGAAAGTCCTAAATCCGGAGCGTTCAGCTGGCCGCCCCACCCTGGAGGAAGATCCTGCTCACACTTACTGGGGAGGTCTGCGCCATTGTGTCTCTGATAATAGGCACAGATGTTGGGCCCGCCTTTCTCTGAGCGACTTCTGCCTAATAACCACCATCAATGTGTCCCGGTTGCACCTGTTCAGCATTTTAAAATGAATTAGTGTGCTTGATTGGCTCCAAAAATCTTGTCCACTTTTGTCAACCTGATGACACTGCCAAAATGCGAAGCAATTACATGAGCGGCAGCCACTCAGCAAGCTGGAACGAGGCCAGCACCGCCAGCAGCCTAAGCGTTTGCTGTTGTTGTTTGTGTTGTTGCTGTTATTCTTAATTATCGCCTGACTTTAAAGGGATCTTGGATTAATAGGCGCACAAGATGGCTCTCGCCAGCGGTCAGGTCTGGAAAGCCACCGAAGGTGGCCCTACCGCGTGGGGGTCAGGCTTGGATGGCTGACAGCTCAGAGCGTGCCACAGGCCAGGAAGACCGGGGAACCTGCCACAGGAGTTGGGCAACCGAGACTGTGGGGGACCCACAGCTAGGAAGGAGCAGCAGGAGCTCAGCAGGGGAGACAAGCTGTAAAGAAACGTCCCTCTCTGTGCGGGGTTAGGCAGACCTGCGACACCTGAGACCCATTCGGGGACCTGCCTTTATTTTAAAAACATGGCCATTTTATGGTTTTTGTATCTCTGCTCTCTCTTGTGAAATATACTATGCTAATTTTGCTTTCAGTGAAATTAGGATAGGAAAAAGTATAAAATATATTAATATGGACATACAGACATTTGTTTACTGAGTGTCTAAATCCCTCTACCTACTCAAAACTCTGCTAATACCCTAAGCCTGGGAAATGACTGAGGCAATTATTGCAAAAATGCACAATTGTCTATTAAGCAAGCATTAAAAATGATGTTCGAATACAAGGAAACAACTTTATTTTATAAAGAGGTGAATGTGTTATGAAAACATTTTTTTGTGTGTGTATGGGCACCTCTACAGACCAAAAAAAATGATATTCAAAATAAATTAAGGCATGGTTAAATTCTTGTTATCGTGTTTCTGATGAGTCTCCCAGCACCTGCCTTAGTGCCTGGTGCAGAGTAGAAACTGGGTGGTCTGTGTTGGACGAATGAATGAATGAATGAGTGCATAGATGAATGAAGAGACAAAATATGATGCTAAGTGAAAGATAACCAAGGCTCAAAATTGCATACTTAGATGCATCGATGTAAACATTTATAAAAAGTGTTGCAAAATATTACTTCATTTAGTGGAAGGTTTTTTGTTTTGTTTTGTTTCTGATTTTCGTTTTGGGGGGTATACGTGTGTGTTTAACAGAGTATTTGGCCGGTGCTTGAGTTCTTTATTTTTTTCTTTTCCTTTTTTCCAAAAACTCTTCCGGGAAGTTAATTTATAAACCTTTTCAAGGTACAACTGTTGGAAAATACCCTAAAGTTTTTTTGGTTTCGTATTCTCTCTGTTTTTGCTTCCTTATGTACTTCAAAAATGTTCTGTGTATTTTGAATCATTTACCATAAATGTAGTGTGATTTTTTCTATGCCCTGGACTGTGAGGCTGTTAACTGCTTAAAAGTGTAGCGGCATCTTGTGACTCCTATAAGCAGTCTTCATGGCTCTAAATACTCATACCTACTTTTTAAAAAAATTATTATTACTATTTTTATTATTATTTGTCTTTTACAAATTTTCTTAAAGACTAAGGAAATTTAAGACCCCACTCAATCACCATAATGCAATTAGAGCTGGAGTTATCTTTTTAATGTTTTATATAGTTCATGTTCAGGGCTGAAACTTGATCATACTGTAGTTGGCTGTAAAGTTTTCACCTGGACCTCATGTAGAATGCTCCGTTGCTTGTGCTCCTCTTTCACTGACATGCTCTTGGCTGCAGAAATAAAATCCTCAAGCCATCAGGACTTGCTATTTAAGTGGCTTAACAACTGGTCCACCAAAGAACTTGAACTTCATCTTTTAGGGATTGAGCTGTTGGCCCACGATATATTGCTGCACTTTGGAAAGTCAAAATCAAGTGCCTTTCTCTATAGAATTTGCCCAGCTATGCTTTGAAAGATGTCTTGGTTTTTACACACACGTATTCAGTAGGTCAAGTCTGCCCATGAGGCCTTGGTCTTGGTGGGTTTCCTTCAGTATTCAATTACTTTAATTAAAAATGGCTGCAGTAAGAACTCTTGTCTGATACATTTACAACTATGTTCCCATTTACAAGTGTACTCCATAGTGCTCAGCTGCCAGATTCTGACACAAACGTGACGTGGGTTCCCTTTGCGTGGGCAGGGTTTGCAGGTCGTGGTGAGGGATTGATAACAGAAAAATGCCTTCAAGTGAGCTACTTTAATAATAAATATTAGGCATTTGTTTAAAAAAGGTGTTGCAAGGATATATCAACCAAATGCTATTAGTAGTAATAGTTGTTTTACAGTATGATTGTGTTTTTATTCTTTCTATATTTTTTACGTTTTCTAGAATAAAAATCTAAAGTTTTTACAATGCTTAAAAAGGTTTTTAAAAAAACTTTAGGAGGAAAAAATGTCTTTATACCTGGGATGTGATACACAGAGCTGACACCTTCGCTTGTCTCTGCCAGTATTTGCTGGCAGGAAATTATCTGCATACTATTCAGAGCTCTACGAACCCACAACACAATTGAATCAGAATATCGAATCATCTTTAAAGGGACATCATCCGTCAGTATGTTCTCATATCCTTTGATCTCTATGACCAGTGTAAATAAAGTCAGGTATAAAATTTAAAGCTTTAACATAAAAATGAATTTTCAGCAATAGCAAACTGAGAAGAAAGGAAACACATCTCCCATGAAGCCAATCATTTCCTTCAAAAAAGTGGCTTCCGGTTGAAGTTAGATCCACCATTCAACGCGGTCTCCTCCCTTCTCCCACATGCCGGTGATGATGTTTCCTTCCTTCCTTCTCTTCTTTTCTTTTCTTTTCCTTTTCTTTCTTTTCTTTTCAACACTACAGGCCCAGATATAAATGTTTTTTTATTCTGCTTTTTGTCCTCAAATACCTTCAGTCCAGGCAGGTTTCTCTCTCTTAACTTCTAAACGTCCACTGCCCAGGTATACTCCCATTACATAGGATTTATTTTGAGAAATGGACTCACAATGATTGTGAGGCTGGGAAGTCAAAAACTCTGCAGGGCAGGCTGCAAACTCAGTAAGAGCTGATGTTTCAGTCTTGGGTCGGAAATCTGCAGAGATGCCTGGCAGGCTGGAGATTGAGAATCATTATGTTTCTTCTTCTCAAGGATACTTTAGTTTCTGTTCTTAAGGCCTTCCATTGATTGAATGAGGCCCACCCTTATCATCAAGGATAATCTTTACTCAAAGTCAATTTATTGTAAATGTCAATCACATGTACAAAATAGCCTCACAGCAACATCCAGACTAGTGTTTGGCCAGATGACTACAGCCCAACCACGTTGACACATAAAACTAACATAGGACTTTATTCACTTTGTTTGCCATCCTGCAAATATTTTCTCTGATCTTAACTTGCTTCTTAGCTATTTTTTGTACACATTTCATGAGATCAGACACCACCTCTTATTCACATCTATACCAGCAGGACAGAGGACATAATTCTTCCCAGAACAAATGTGTGAAATCTTAGATGGACGGATGGATGATGAAGGATGGATGGATGGATGGATGGATGGATGGATGGATGAAGAGCAATTCAAATCCCCTGTTCCAATAGTGACCTTTCCCTTGCTAAATTTTTATACTTTTATTTGTCTATATCACAACTCTTGGTACTAATCTGATGCTGTCTGTTTTCTTCCAAATAATAGTTGAAACTCTTTGCCAAAAAATATTGTGTTCTACAAATCTTTATAAATCTGCAGGACCTAGCAAAGTGATGAAAACATAAATAAATCAATAATTATTTATGGAATGGTTCTAAAATTTAATTTTCTTGATAGTAAAACATTTGTGTATGTGCAGCTGCTCCTCAGAAACTTTCAGACGCATCTCTGAATTTTTATTAATACATATCTGTGATCAAGGTCTTATTATTTTTTCATTTAACAGTAAGAGAAACTGTAACTCATTGAGGATGTGCGGCTTTACTGTGTGTTATGTACTGTGCTAGCAGTAGGCTGTATCATCTTAAACAAGACAGAATTCCTGATTTGATGGTCAAACATGGAAAAGAAAAGAAAGGATAAACAATTTTGTGTTGTATATCTTCCATGTGACCTTTCAGATCCATTTTCTACCATTCTTCGTCTTCCTCTATACCGCTTTCCCACCCAGGAAACTCACCTGTGTGGATTATATTAACAAACTCCATTGCCTTTTGGCTTTAAGTTGAGTTTAGGCAATGGAAAACGGAAGGCAAGAGAATGAGACAAGTGTAGAGAAGAAAAACCAGGAAACCGAAGTTCATAGTTCTCCCAGGCAGCCTCCTCAAATGCCAGGAGGCTTCGACTAACAACCTCTTCAACTCTCTGGGCCTCACTGGTACTTTCAACAAAATGCTCCTAGCCGCCACCCACTTAGAAAGCTTCTTTATGTCTTAGATTTCTGTTATCACGGCACCCAACTTCCAGGGATCCTCTTCTGCACTAGATATCTATAACTGCATAACAAATTATCCTAAAAGTTGGTGGTTTAAAACAACAACAATCATTTCTTATTTTACATGATTTCTACATTTCAGCAATTCAGCAGTAGCTAAGCATAGCAGTTCTGGTCTCAGTTTCTCTCGTGAAACTGCAATAAAGATCTTGGCTCAAACTACAGTCACTGGAAGGCTTAGTTGGAAGATCTACTTTCAAAAACAAACAAATCACGCTGTGGCTGATGAGGTGTGCTGGGCGACCTGAGCGTCCCCTGGAGATAGCAGCTGGTGCTCCCAGTGTGAACGATTCAAGAGGAAGCCAGGGAAAGACGCATTGATCTAGTCGTGGAAGTCACACGCCATCGTCTCCAGTGTGTTCCTGGGTACACAGAGCAGCCCCACTCACAGTGAGACGAGAGTACACAAGGACGTGAACATCAGGAGGTGAAGATTCTTAAAGGTCACCTTGGAGGCTGCTTCCACAGGTGCCTCATGTCCCATTGTTCATCCAGGGTGCAGAGGTGGTGAAGAGAAGAAATTGAGAGGGAAATTGTAACGTTTTGCGAGAATTCCCCACGGCAAGCATGTGATAGATCGCATTTGGCAATATAAATCCTTCATCGCCTCCTTCTTGTAGTCTCCTTAAACAGTTCTCTTCATTCAATCAGATTGTCAGCCTCCTTCTCTTTACCTCCGGTGTGTGTCCTGCGAAAGAATACAAGCAGTGTGAAAGTGATCCTGGGTTTTGCTTACCAAGGTCTTAAACCTCAGAGATAGAGAAAGGTGTTATGTAGAAAACATGTCTTGGAAAAGTAAGAAAAAATTGGATTCTCCCATATACAAAAGAGACACTCCTCAGCTAAGAAGAGAAACATGTGAGTTCCAAGGGCAGGTAAAGCCTAAGAATTGCTGTGTTACAAGTATTTCCTTGGAAGTGGCAAGAACTCTAACAGAGGAATACCTTATTTTCAGTTCAGGATGATGTGGCCGTGCAGCAGTTTGTAGTGCCCGGTTCTAGCAAAGAATGCAAATACAAACTCCCAGGCCCAACGTCAGATTGGCAGCAGGAGAGAGCTGCCGAACCCGAAACACCAAGGGGACGATGCCAGAAATGCCTCTGATCTAACCTGTGCTGATCGCTGCCTAAGGACAAGAGAAACCACTTCTTCGATGTCTTGTCTCCGTGTAAGACCCCGGCAGGAGTGTGGACATAGACAGACAGAGGTATTTCATTTGCCCAACGGAATGGGAACTCAGAGTCTAAACCTAAACTGATCAATAGAAAATAGTTATATGTGTTGCACATTTCTGCTCAGTATACGCTGTCTACACAAATTCCACTTCAGAGAGTACATTGTAACACTGAGCATGTCCTGTAAGACTTCTGGATTCCGAGGTGGCCCCAGGCCTGTACACATTGAGGGAAATGATTTGTTTCAAAGACTCTTCATTGATAAAAATGGTTCACCACAAATATTTGTTAAATCATGTTTGCCTATATATTAGGAAAACTTGTCAATTTTAAAGTTCCTATCTGATACCAGGTTCATCCAGGCAACTAAATAATTGCTTTTCCTACACAATCTCATCGTGCCCTATTTTCTGGGAGAATATTACGGCCAAAAAATCATGGGTGTGAATACTGAGTTCATAAAATACCTGCCCCCTTCCTGAAATCCTCTGCCTCTCTCAAGTCCCCATTGCGGGACATCTGCAAGCACGTGTCTTTCCCGAGTCTCCACGTCACAATCAACCCATCTCTCTCCCATGCTTCCATAACTCTTTGTGCTTCACTTACTGATTTTGCAGGCCTTGTCTGCGTGTATTTCCTTGTCTAGGTCTTCAGCTTCTTAGGGTCACAAGCTGTCTTACTTTCATGTCTATGCTCAGGAGCAGTGATTTCACAAAAAACAAACAAACAGCTGAGTAAACTATAATTTCTTAAACGGAAGCAAAAGTATGACATTGGCATCTTAGCACACTGCCTTTTAAAAATCCTATCTCCAATGTCTCCCCTACTCTCTCCTTGTGCCCCCTGCTCTCCTTCCCTTCCCACCCAATCACGGCTTCTCCGCACCTGCCGAACATGTGTGCGACCCTCTCACTGAAGCACAGTCTTCACATTCAAAATCAAAGCCAACTTTCAGGAAAAGCTGAAGCATAAATAATCTTCATCTTTACAGGAAAGCAGGTTATCTTTTAACACAAGGAAGACAAATAATGCAATTAGAGAAGACTAGTTTTAAACCCCATCTCACCACTTACCAGATGTCAGACCTGGATCAAATTATTTAATTTTCTGCCTTCACTTTCTGGTCTGTAAAGCCAGTGTAATAATACCCATTCCAGAGGGTTGCCTACATGGCTTATGAAGAACCTTCCCAATGCCTAGCTAAGAGAACAGGCTGGTGTGTAGCTGACCATCAAGAGGCAGAGCGTGACGGCCCCTTCTGGTGCTGGTGGTGGAAACCTCCTCCTGAATTCTCCCTTATGTCCAGTGCACTGTATTCAGGGCTGGCTGATATCGTGAGGAGTGTAGCTAGACTGCTCTGTTTCATTTTCCCTTCTCCAAAAGGATCTCCAAGTATCTGAGAAAGCACACTCAGTGGACAGTAACACATTGTGTTCCAAAGCATCTCTCACGCTGAGATCTCAAATCATGTGAGAAAGGAGAGAAACCAAGTCCCAGCATGATCTTCGCAGCTGCAAAGCCTAAAATCCCTTTGCCAGATTCATAAAAAGTCAAGGCAAGACCTAACACTAAAGCTCCCCACTCACTGTATCCTAATTTCCTCAAGCTGTTCCAAGTAAAGCTACACTTAGAAAACACCCCATGAATTTACTGATTCATTTTACACAGCTATGCAAACACTGAGCTTAATTTTGTTTACTTTAAGCATAAGGCAAAAAGAATCTCCAAAGGTAGTAAATCAAGTAAAATTATTTTACTTACCAAGTCCTTCCTCATGTAACTCCAAGTCAGCAGTTGAAATGATCGACCTCTTAAAAATAATTAAAAGCAGATATCTGGAAAATACTACTTACTGAGGCATTCACAGCCCCAGAAACATAGTTCATGGATAACCAAGTCTTACATTTTTTTAAAGGAGTATTTTTCATTTTCTTTTAAACAGAAGCTTATCACTCATGAACATAAAACACAAATGTCCAACAAAAATTTAGTTTTTTTTATTTCAGCAAGTTAATGTCAACACATGTTATTAATTTTTGCTATGAAGCCAGCCTTCCTGGGGAGTCTGGAAACATGGCCAATCAGGGTTTAATGAGCTGGTGGCTGTTCAACAGCACATGTATCACAATGAGACCAGATGGACCATTAAATTTCATCCTCCACGTTCTTTTTTGGAATGTGGAAATACTGTGCCCCTTTATCTCTGGCAAACCTCTCAATTTCTGTAAAATTCTCTTTGTAGGCTCTATCAGTGCACCTTCAAGGAATTTCCAAGACCAATATTAATTCTGGTCACAATCTTGGAGCACTAGCACCCAGCAGTCTGTTGGCTGAAGCACTTATGTCATTATTCTATTTTTTTTTCAAAGAACAATCACCACACTATTAACAACAATACCTATACATTCGCCTTCAGGCTGAACCTATGGCTCCAGCCTCTAGGTCCCACGGCCCCAGGTTCCAGGCTAATTTCTGTGGCTCGAGGTTCCAGGCAAGCACCCACCATCCCAGGTTCCATGCCTGCCCCAACACCAGGCCAGCCCCTGGCTCCTGCCCAGTCCCAGTGGCCTTAAGCTTCAGTGGGTCCAGGCCTGCTCCAGTAGATCCAGGGTCAAGGCCCACCCCAGTAGACTGTCATGTCAGATTGTCCCCCACAGACCAAGGTTCCGGAATCGCCCTTAAAGACTCAAGCCTAAGGCTAACTCCTATGAAGTGAAAAAGAGGCCAGCCCCCATGGACTCAGGCTCCAAGCATATCCTAGCAGAACAAGGCACTTGGCCCATCCCAGTGCCTGGCCAGCCACTGTAGACTCAGCGTCAAACCTCACTCCAACATAAAGTCAGCCCCTGTGGACCCAGGTTATAGGCCAGTCCCCACAGGTACATGCTCCAGGCCTGCCTATAGGGAGCCAGGCTCAAGGACCAACCCCATAGACCCAGGTACCAGGACTGATGACCCAGGCACAAGGCTAGCTTCCCTGAGGACACTGACCAAAAGCCCACCTTTGGACCATACCTAATGGCCTTCACAAATCTCTGGACAGGCTGGCTGGTGAAGTGCTTTCACAAAGTCAGTCTGCAGAGATGGAATATGTTCCTATTTCTTCAAATGCGTAGATACTAATACACAGCAACAAAGATCAAGAACAATCAGAAAAATATGACACCACCAAAGAAACAAAATAAAGCACCGATAAGTGACACTGCAGAAATGGAGATTTATAAACTGTCTGACAAATAATTCAAAATAATTGGTTTAAGGAAGCTTGTTGAACCACAGTAAAATACAGAGAAACAATCCAACTACATAAGGAAAACAATACATGACAAAAATTAGAAACTTAATGGAGATTGGAATAATTTTTAAATAACAGAGATCCTAGAGCTTAAAAATACAATGAATAAAATAAAAAATGCAGTCACCAACAGAAAGTCACCAACAGAATGCAGTCACCAACAGAAATAGCAGAAATAATCAAGCAAAAGAAAGAATCTGTGAATTTGAAGATAGGATATTGGGAAATAGATAGTCAGAGAAGAAACAAGAAAAAATGAATGAAAAGAAATGAAGAAAGCCTATAGGGCTTTTGAGACAGCAGCAAAAGAGCAAATTGTTTTGAATTGTAAGACCTGAAGATGTAGAAGAGAGAGACAAGGGAAGAGAGAGAAAGCATGTTTAAACAAAGGCAGAAAACTTTCCAAATATGAGGAAAGATATAAACTACAGCTAGAGGAAGGTTAAAGGTTTCAAATCAAATTCAATCCAACAAGACTACACTAAGACATATTGTAAACAAACTATCAAAAATCAAAGACAAAATAATCCTGAAAACAGCAAAAGAAAAGAAGCAAATCACATAGAAGAGAGTTGCAGTAAGGCTAGCAGCAGATTTCTCAGCAGAGATTTTATGGGCTGGGAGAATGTGGGATAATATATTCAAAGTGTTAAAGGGAAAAAAGACAACCTGACAACAAAGAATACTTCACCCAGCAAATCTGTCCTTCAGAAAAGAAGGAAAAATAAAAACTTTCCCAGACAAATGGGAGCTGAGAGAGTTCATCGCTATGAGACCTGTCTTATAAGAAATGCTAATTCTTCGAGCTGGAGGAGAAGAACACTAGTTAGTAAAACAAAAACATGTGAAAGTGTAAAACTCAATGGTAAAAGTAAGTGTAGAGTCAAATTCAGTATACTAAAATACTTTAATGGTGGTGTGTAAATCACTCGTATCTTTAGTGTGAAGGTTAAAGGACAAAACTTAAAAATAATTATATTATTAGTTACAGTAATTTACTAAGAGATATACAATTTTGAAAGATGAACATTATAACATCAAAAACATAAAATGGGATGAGTGGGTGGTTGGGAGGGTGGGAGGAGTAAATATGCAGTTTTTTAATACAATCAAAAGTAAATCGTTATCAACTTAAAAGAGCTTTTTTTAACTGTAAGATGTTTTATGTAAGCCTCCTGGTAACTGCAAATCAAAAACCTATAATGATAAACAAGGGATAAAAGTAAAGAATCAAAGCACACCACTAGAGAAAACCATCCAATCACAAAGAAAGACAACAAGAAAGAAAAGAAAGGAACAAAGGATCTACAAAATAACCAGAAAACACTTAACAAAATGGCAACAGTAACTCCTTACATAGAAATAATTACCTTAAATGTAAATAGATTAAATTTTCCATTTAAAAGACATAACATAGCTGAATGGATTAAAATAAACACTACTCAACTATATGCTCTCTATAGCAGATTCACTTCACCTTCAAGGACACACATAGATGGAACATGAAGGAGTGGAAAATGATATTTCATGCAAATGGAAACCAAAAGAGAGCAGGTATAGTAATACTTAGGTAAAATATACTTTAATTTGAAAATTGTAAAAAGAGATAAAGGTGGTCATTGTATAATGATAAGAGGTCAATTCATCAAGAGGACATGACAATTGTAAATACACATGCACCCAACATCAGACCACCTAAATACATATAGCTAATATTGATAAATCTGAAGGGAGAGAGAAACTATAATATAGCAACAGTAGGGGACTTAAATACACCACTTTCATCAATTAATAAATAATCCAGATAGAAAGTCAATAAGAAAACATCAAACATAAACTGCACCTTAGATCTAATGGATCCAACAGACTTATGCAAAACATTCCTAGAACAGCTGCAGAGTGTACATTCTTCTCATGTGCACATTTAAAATATTCTGCAAGTTAAATCATGTTATTCTGTAAGTGAAATCCTACACTAATCCACTAAACAAGTCTTTAAAAATTTAAGAAGATTGAAATCATATCAAGTATCTTTTCTGCCAACAATGACATGAAAGTAGAAGTCAATAATAGGAGGAATTTTGGAAAATTCACAAATACATGAATTTTAAACAGCATGCTCCTCAACAATCAATAGGTTAAAGAAAAATTTTTAAAAATTTAAAAATATCTCTAGACAAATAAATGAAAATGGACACACCACATACAAAAATATATGGGATGCAGAAAAAACAGTTCTAAAAGGAAGGTTTATAGCAATAATTGCCTACATCAAAAAAGAAGAAAGATTTCAAGTAAACAACTTAACATGACACCTCAAAAAACTAGAAAAAGAAGAACAAACTAAGCCCAAAGTTAGTAGAAGGAAGGAAAAAAATTAAAATTGGAGCAGAAATAAGTAGAGACTAGAAAAGCAATAGAAAAGATTAATAGAACTAAGGATTGGTTTTTTAAAAAGATAATATTGAAAAACCTTTTACTAAACTAAGAAGAAAAAGATAAAACTCAAACAAAATCAGAAACAACAGAGGTGACATTGCAACTTATATCACAGAAACACACAAAATCATAAGTAACTACTATTAACAAAGATACACCAACAAATTGCATGACCTAGGAAAGATGAATACATTTCCAGTGACCCTGAACCTACAAAGATTGAATGGTGAAGAAAAGGGAAATCTGAGCAGATCAATAAAGAGTAAGGATATTGAATCAGTAATAAAAAGTCTACCATCAAAGAAAATCTCATGACCTAGAAAATTTACTGTTGAATTCTACCAAAATTTAAAAAAAACTAATACTAATTCTTCTCAAACTCATCCAAAAAAATTGAAGTTGAAGGAATACTTTCAAACTCATTGTACAAGGTCTGCATTACCCTGATACAACAGCCAGACAAGGAAGCCACAAGAAAAGAAAATTACAGGTCAACATCCCTGTTGAACATAGATGAAAAACTCCTCAATAAAATATTAGCAAACCAAATTCAATAGTACAGTAAAATGATCATTTAAATCATCAGTTGATATTTATTACTGGGATGCAAGGATAGTTCAACATGTGCAAATCTATAAATATAATACACAACATCAACGAGATGAAGGATCAGAAAATACATCATCATCTCAGTAGATGCAGAAAACACATTTGAAAAACTTCAGCATTCTTTCCTGTAAAAATTCTAAACAAATTAGGATGGAAGAAATAGACCTCAACAAAAGCCATATATGATAAATTCACAGCTTACATCATATTCAATGGTAAAAAGTTAAAATCTTTCCCTCTAAGAACAGGAACAAGGTAAGGTTGCCTACTCTCACTACTTCTGTTCATCATAGTCCTGGCCAAAGCAAGAAAAAGAAAACAGAGGCCATCCAAATTAGAAAGAAGAAATTAAATTGTCTCTATTTGAAGATAACATGATCTTATATAAAGAAAACACAAGTGAATCTGTAAAACAAAAACAAAAACAAAAAACAAAAAAAAATCTTAGAACTATTAAAAGAATTCAGTAAATTTGTGGGATACAAAATCAACATACAAAAATGAGTAGTGTTTCTATACACTTAATAATCAAGTATCCAAAAGTAAAATCAAGAAATAGATCCTATTTGTATTAGCTATCAAAAAAAAAAGAAAGAAAGAAAAAATTACCACCTTAGGAATAAATTTAATCAATAAGGTAAAAAACGTATACACTGAAAACTATAAAACATTAATGAAAGAATTTGAAGAAGACACAAATATTATAAATGGAAAGATATCTAATGTTCATGTATTAGAAGAATTGAAATTGTTAAAATATTCGTATTACCCAAGTGACCTACAGATTCATGCAATACCTCTCAAAATTCCAATGACATTTTTCACAAAAATAGAAAAAAAAAGCCTAAAATTCATATGGAACCACAAAATCTTTCATATAGACAAAGGAATCTTGAACAAAAAGAACATAATTGGAGGCATGACACTACCTAACTTCAAAATGTACTACAAAGCTATATTAATCAAAACAACATGACACTGGCATAAAAGACACATAAAATGATGGAACAGAATAGAGAACTCAGAAATAAAGCCACACAATTATGGTCAATTGAATTTGACAAAGTTACCAAGAATACACAACTTGGAAAGGACAGTCTTCAAAAATGGTGTTGGGACAACTGGATATCCATAGGCAGAAGAATGAAAGTAGACCCTCACCTCATACCATGTGCAAATATCAATTCAAAATGGATTAATGATTTAAAGTTAAGACCTAAAACTGTAAAACCACTAGAAGAAAACATAAGGGAGACTCTCCATTACATTGGTATGGGCAATGATTTTGTGGATATTACCCCAGAAGCATCAGCAACAAAAGCAAAAATATACAAATGAAATTACATCAAATTAAAAAGTTTCCACACAGCCAAGAAAACAATCAACAGAGTGAAGAGACAACCTGCAGAATGGGAGAAAATATCTGCAAATCGTATATCTGATAGAGATTTAAATCCAAGATCTATAATAAACTCAAACAACTCAATAACAAGAAAACCAACAACCAAATTAAAAAAATGGTCAAAGGATCTGGATAGACAGTTTTCAAAAGAATACATATATATGGCCAACAGCTACATGAAAAAAATGTTCAGCATTACTAAGAATCACAGAAATAAAATTAAAATTGCAATGAGAGATCTCCTTACACCTGTTAGAATCACTGTTATCAAAAAGTCAAAAGATAACAAGTATTGGCAAGGATGTGGAGAAAAGGGAACCCTTGAACACTGTTGGTAGGAATGTAAATTAGCATACCATATGAATTTTAGGCTTTCTTTTCTATTTCTGTGCAAAATGTCATTGGAATGTTGGTAGTTATTGAATGAATTTATGCATGACTTGGATAGTACAAATATTTTAACGATATTAATTTTTCTAATACATGAACATGAGATATCTTTCCATTTGTAATATTTGTGTCTTCTTCAAATTCTTTCATTAATGTTTTATAGTTTTCAGTGTATAGGTTTTTTACCTGTACATTATGGAAAACAGATTGAAGGCTTCTCACAGCATTAAGAATAGAACTACTCTATGATCCAGTAATCCCACTGCTGGGTACACATCCAGAGAAAATGACATCAGTATGTCAAAGAGATAGCTGTACTGTCATGTTCATTGTAGCATTGTTTGCAATAGCCAAGATGTGGAATCAAGATGTGTCTCTCAATGGATGAATAGATAAGGAAAATGTTACACACACACACACACACACACACACACACACACAATGAAATAATATTCAGCCTTAAAAAAAGAAGAAAATCCTGTCATTTGTAACAACGCAGTTGAATCTGGAGGACATTGTGTTAAGTTAAATAAGCCAGGCACAGAAAGACAAATATTGCATGATCTCCCTTATAGGTGGAATCTAAAAATGTTGAACTCTCAGAAACAGAGAACAGATGGTGGTTTCCAGGGGCTGGAGTGGGGGCTATTGGGGAGATGTTGGTCAAAGAATACAAAATTTTAGTTAGACAGGAGGAATAATTTCAATAGATCTATTGTACAACATGGTGACTATAGTTAATAAAAATGCATTTTATTCTTGAAAATTTGCTGAGAGAGTAAATTTTAAGTGTTCTCACCATGAAAAATGATAAATATGTGAGGTAATATATATGTTAATGAGTTCGGTTTAGCTATTCCACAAAGTATACATATTTCAAAACATCATATTGTATGATATAAATATACACTTTTATTTGTTAATTTAAAATACAGGTATTTTATCTCTTGTAGCTTATTTATTTCTAATCCCTTAATGGACAAAAAAAAAAATTCCAGTGTCCATTAAGTCAGTTTCTATGAGTGAAGTTTTCTGTCAGCTACGTTTTTACTTTAATCTGAAGTGCTATTTTATTTCAATATGCAAATTTTGAAGAACTAGGCTTCTGTATGAGATCTACTTAAAATCGTCAATGGCTTTTTGACCATTTTCTTTTTAAAGCAAAGTAAATAAGGCACACCTTTGGGCACAGGCAAATCTCCTTGAAATAGCAGATGGCTACCTGATTTCAACAGTTAATTATAATGGTGATTTTTAAAATAAACGAACAAACAAACCAGCAAATAAACTGGAACTGGCCTTCGACCACTTTTCAGTGCATGCAGCCAAGCTTGCATTCATTTAACAACTAGCAGCTTGCTGAACACTTTGCACAGGTGAGGTAATTCAACACACCTGGTGGGCACACCTGCATGACAAACAGTGACTGTGAGGCTCTGCGTTCTGGTCTCCAGGACGGTAATCCAGAGGAGAGGAGGCCACACACACAGGCGAGGATGAAAGGCGGTGTGTCAGCGTGTCCCGGCAATCTTTGGCTCGTGCTGTGAGCTTCCCTGGGCCCCCAAGGACTGATGATGCTTCTTCTTGTCATGACGTTTTCACACTGAATGATGGCTGTGAATTTCCTTACTCCCTGGTCTGACAGGGACTTCTAAAGGCAGGCACCTGTCTTATTCATCACTACATCTTTAGCATCTCATCACAATGGCTGGTACAAAGTGGGTGATTTTATATACACACATACACACAGAAGCAGAGAGAGAGAGGAGGGAGAAAATGAACTCGGGAACACTTTCCGATATTGCTAAAAGCAGTAGCCTCCGTAAGGTCATAAGAAGTGACCGTCACCTGTACTGAGTGAAAGGAAACAGAGTTTAGAGAAAATAACTTTTCCCGTGGTTGTCCATCCCGCCTCCAGGTGCCTTTCCTGGCCATGGCGAGTTCATCTGGATCTATAGGTCCTGTAAGACCCAGATACCAAACACAAAGTCTTAAGCACTGGGCCATGTGAGCCTGGGTGTCCCCAGATAAGCAGGGCCTCTGAAAGGCATCACGAAAAGGACGGGGCTCCCCTTGGTCTGAGGGAGGAGCGGCTCTAACCCAACGAAACTGTGTTTTACCTACGTGGGAAGACCAGTCTTTCCCAGGGACTCTCTGGCAGGAGGTGAGCTGAGCCCAACAAATGCTGTCGTAACAAAACACCTAGTGCAAGGGGAAAAAATAGAGTCAGAACGTATGGATTTAACACCAAACTCTATTACATAACTCACACACTCATTCACTTATCTAGTGTCACTCTAAACACAAACACACGGTCACCAAGGTACCAAGTCTGGAATGGTGGCCCAAGAAAATGGAATCAGAGAGCTATGGAGAGCGAATCCTCAGGGTAAACTAGTCATGTGAAGATTAGGATGCAGAAGCAGCCAATGTCCCATTTCTTGCGTTTTTTTTTTTTTCTTGTAAATTGAAGATTCAGGGTAAGCCATTATCTTGTGTGTCAACAATTTTCATAGATGTGCAAATACCTACCATTATCACTAAATATACCCCCAGTATGGATCAACTTTATAGATGATTTAGACCAGTCTCCAACAATCCCTAAAATTTGTGAATGTCATTCTCAGAGAGGAGAAAGAGTTCAGGGCTTTGTTGATCAAAACAGTGGTGATGATAGCTATCTATATCCCTTGCTCTTAATCAAACTCTGCCCTAATATTTTACTAAAATATTAGTAATACGCAGTAATCCCAAAACTCGGTAAAGAATTTACAACTCTATTAGTATCTTTGTTTTTTACATAGGCACTGACACAAAGAGCATTTGAAAGCCTTTCTCAAGGTCATATAGCTAATAAAAGGTAGAGTTTGAATTTAAACCCAGGCATTTTGACTTTGGAATCATGCCAGAGTACATGGCCAGGACTTCAGAGACTCACATTTCTATATACTTTATGTAACTTTTTACTTCTCAGTGGTAACTTTTAGGAAAAATAAGTAGAATGGAAAATTAATTTCAGTAATTTCAACTTAACAATTAGAATTCAGGTCAAGTACCAGTTCAGTATAGAAGCAAATAAACCAAATTGAAAACAAGGGACTGTATTGTCTTAACATTTTAAACATTTTCATGCATTTTTAATTTCTCAGGTGAATACTTCATCAGAAAATATTTTTAAGTCAATTTTAAGTCTATCATTATTAAATCTCATTTTACAAAAGTCCTATTAAATAAATTGTGCATACCTACACTGTGGATATATCAGGTTGCCAGTTAGCCTCAAAACTGTCGTGATATGAATGCTAGAAATATTTCTGCCTGGTTGGAAGGTTTCTGCTTAGCAGGTCTGTAAGTGCAGATGAACAAAGGTGAAGATGGTGGTGCATGCTCTTTTCCCACCTGAGCCAATGAACTTTGCACAAAAGGAAACATGCTCCTTGACCTTATGATTCACTCCTGGTTCTAGCCAAGCATCTCAAATGAGTTGCCTCAGTCATTTAAAAAATGCAAAAGATTCTTCATGGCTTAGTTAACCCATTGCTATAGTTGAACTCACAACTCAAAAGAAAAAAAAGTTATATTAATATCACATTAATTCATTAGATAGAGTAGATTGAAATAACTTAAATATGATTTTATAAGTAATTTGAATATAATGCTTACAGGCAAGTTATCAAATTGCAAAATGTTATGAGAAACCAGAGATAGAAAACCGCACAGGAAGCAGTAATTCCTGTCAATGCGACATGCCCCCCAAACCACATTGCTGAGAATAAAAATTTTTTAAGTCATTTTTATAGCCTTGAGTACACTGGAAATAAGATATCAAAGATTAGACTCATTTTCTACCAAAAAAATGCTATTAGTAAGTTTAACATTATGCTGAACATAGTGTTATTAGTGAAAGAAATGTATCCTTAAAGTAAATTGTTAATAAATTGGGCCTTGGGTGCATTTTTCATTTAAAGACTATTTTGGAAAAGAAATAAAATTGTGTTGTCTGTATTTGGTTCCTGTGGCTAAGATTTGTCAATGAATATTGCTTGGCTTTAATTTCCATGCAAACAAAACATGGCAGGGTCTTTCTGTCTCCAGCATCTAAACTGTTAAATATCATTTGTGGTTACTGTTGTTTTTAAAGAAACAACCTGGATTGAAGGTTCCAAGGGCATCCATTCCAAAATTCTAAGTGGCAGAATTAAAGCAAACTCTGGAAAAGAGGGTGCTCTCCTGATCTGACATGCACGGATAAGTGCACATCAATGGCACAAAGGACCCCATTATTTCTGTATCAAAGCAAATAGGAAAAATAAACCGCAGAGCTGAATGATGAGCTAGAGTCAGAGGCCAGGAGCCACAGAGTGCGGGTGGGAGCAAGAGCGGGGCAGAGATTGACTCCTTCATTTCTTTGGTGGGATATATGCTTTGGAGATTCTTTGACAACGCCTCACTAAAGAGGACAAGAAAAAAATTAGCGTTTTGGCAAAATGTGAAGTCACACTCTAACACAATCACATTAATAACTGTAGTGTGGTGGAACACAGCAAAAACACTAAGTCAGAAATAACCGAGTTTGAATCCCTATTCAACCCCAGATTACCCTACTCACAAAATTTGTTTACATTTCCTTCACATATACTCCTGATTTTCATTTTGTAAATTTCATATCTGCATACACACTTGTGAATATTGGAATGCATATATTAAGTAAACATATACACTGTAAATTAGATATATATGAAGTATACATGTGAGTGAAATAATGATGACAGTAAATATATAAATTAGAATGTGTATATGAAATACATATTTACATATTATATGTGAAATATGCATTATTATATATGTAAATATATGTATATAAACACACATGAAAGGGAGACGATAGCATTATTCTTTAAAATGATACTAGGTTATATATTATATACTGTCCTAACATAGGAATTCGTACATAGAAGATACTTCATAATAAAGTTAGAATATTTTAATCCAAGAAGTATTCAGCTTCTGTTTTTCCAATTTTTTTTATTTCATCATATTACGGGATACAAATATTGCCTTTGCCCCACCCAAGTCAGAGCTTCAAGCGTGTGCATCCTCCGACGGTGCGCACCGCACCCATTAGGTGTGAATATACCCATCCCCCTCCCCCCACACCTGCCCTACACCCAATGAATGTTACTACAATATGTGCACGTAAGTGTTGACCAGTTAAAACCAATTTGATGCGGTGCTTATTCTTCCATTTTTGGGATACTTCACTTAGTAGAATGGGCTCCAGCTCTATCCAAGATACTACAAGAGGTTCTAGATCACGGTTGTTTTTTGTGGCTGAGTGGAGCTCCATGGTATACATATACCACATTTTATTAATCCACTCATGTATTGATGGACTCTTGGGTTGTTTCCACATGTTTGCAATTGTGGATTGTGCTGTTATAAACATTTGAGTGCAGATGTCTTTTCTATAGAATGTCTTTTGTTCCTTTGGGGAGATGCCCAGTAAGGGATTGCTGGATCAAATGGTAGTTCTACTTTTAGCTCTTTCAGGTATCTCCGTATTACCTTCCACAGAGGTTGTACCAGTTTGCAGTCCCAAGGGCCCTCCCAGCTCTGGGCGGGGAACCTCCCCGCCGGCATCACAGCCGGCGAGATCTGCTGGCTTGATGTCCTGTCTGCTGGCAGAAGCCAGGGAGAAACCTCGGAATCGGGAAGGGCTGAAAGGACCGAGGCCTGCTCCAGACTGTGGGTCTCGGACAGCCCCGTCTCCACACACAGAATTTGTGGCTGGGTGGGGCCATTTCTGCCCCTCCCTGGAAGCTTTGCCCAGAAGCAGGAAACAGACCTTTGACCCCTGCTAACAGCATTTGTGGCGCTTGAGGGCAGGCTCACCCAACCCAGCTCTGCCCAGACTCACTCCCCCACCTGTCCCCACTGAGGCGGAGAATAAGGACACACCTGGAAGTCCCAGGGCCCCACCTACCACCTGAGGCACAAGGGGGCCTCTCCAGAGGAACAAGAGCTGGTTACAGGACTCAAAACCAACACTGCAGCCTGCTCCTTCCAGAAAGCGCCACCTACTGACAGAGAGGTCACTCTGCACACCCTTTTACTGCATCTACTGACTCATCACACAGGACGTGGTCCAATCTCACCCACAAATACCACCTGCTGGCTCAGAGACTAAACAGGGCATGTCATTATCGCAAGGAAAATCAAAAGGTAAGAAGCAACAGCTGATCCAGGTGGGAAGGAATCAGTGAAACAACTCTGGAAAAATGAAGAATCAAGCAGAAAGCACACT
>CAUYSK010099014.1:0-37015 GCA_963575035.1 Avahi laniger
AACCCAATTGGTCTAATTTAATAAGAGAATCTTTTGAAACCTAGACCTTTCACGTAACAGTTTAAGAAATTCAATGTCTTCCAGCCTGAGCAAGAATGAGACCCCGTCTCTACTAAAAATAGAAAGAAATTAGCTGGACAACTAAAAATATGTAGAAAAAATTAGCCAGACGTGGTGGCGCATGTCTGTAGTCTCAGCTACTCAGGAGGCTGAGGCAGAAGGATTGCTTGAGGGTTGTTTGAGCCCAGGAGTTTGAGGTTGCTGTGAGCTAGGCTGACACCACACCACTCTAGCCCAGGCAACAGAGCAAGACTTTGTCTCAAAAAAAAAAAAGAAAGAAAGAAATTCAATGTCTTACGTATCTGATAAAAAGAAAAATCAAAAAGAAAGGAGGAAGGAAGAAAGGGAGAGGGAGGTCAAGGGAGGGAGGGAAAGGGAGAAGAAAATTTATACATTGATCTTCCAGTGGTTGAATATGTGACCCTTCTCCTTTGGATATGCTGTTTATTATTGGGTCAATCATAGTAAATCACTGAGAAGAATATCTCAAGGCAGAAAAGTTCTCATTGTAGATAAAGATTTGGAATCATTATTTAGCTGAAATTTGTATGCGTTCCAGCTTTATTGTTGTTTCTTTACACTTATATTAGTTTAATGTGGTACATTCATTCAAAGAAGAAATAAATCAACTGATAATATTTACCTCCTTTTTCTGACCTATTGTAGAGTGTAATACTTGATATATTATCTTCAGTCCATTTAACTGGAATATTCCATGTGTAACTAAAATTTTTGAAAAAGAAAAATTTAACTTTTATCACTGAAAGATGAAAATTTCAAGAGTAAAAATAATTAAAGCCAATTTTCCTTATACATGATTATCCAGTGTATAATATACAATTAATATAGTTAATACAACACTCTTTAGTGATGAAGATAGGCTGTGTAACTGCTTTCAATTTCATCTATAAAATGTAGAAATTTGTCTCAAAAGATTAGCTAAGGATGAAGACTATCATTTCAATAAAATTCCTTGAAGCTTTGGAATAAAGATATTGCACAAATTGCAGAAATATGACATTATATTATAATATTGAGCATTCACACACAAAGTTGCACACACTCTAATGTGTTTCAGTCAAGGAACACATGACATTTTTAGAATTTAGAAGACAATCTGTGAAACTCTGTGAAGGAAATAACACATTTTAGAAATATGTCGAAATTATACCACCACCACCTCCCCCAAAGCTTCTCCCACTCTCCTGTAAATATCCCCTATTTGGAATCATGAGAACTGGTTTGCTGCAAAAGAAAAATCATCAGATAAGCATGTTTCAGGAGCTTCCAGTTCTCTTTAGCTGCTTAGTATTTTCTTAGTATAAAGTGGAGGTAGGGGGAGTTAACTTTGTATTTTGATGGAATATTACTTAACATTTCAGTCTTAAATGTCTCCTAAAAGAGTTTTTAAGTGTCTTTTGGATGGCTTGAATCCCTTTGTTCTTCCAAAAGAACTATGCCTTTGTACCCATCGATCATGTACTCAAGAGCAGGATCTAAGCAAATGACCAGTATTTCTGCCAAATTTCTCCTTTTCTTCTGAAATTCATTATAGAGACTTACCCAAGAGCTGAAGGTGGCTGGGACGGATCAGCTGTTGAGTCCAACAGAAAGCGTTTCTGTACAATGTTCCGAGCGCCCTTCACGTCGAGCACGGGATAACCCATCTGGCTGGTCCAGGTGTCCATGACTTCTTGCACTGGTAGATTACTTGCCTAACATTGAAAAAAAAATGGAGATTAATTAATTTACAAATAAGGGGAAATGAAAGAATAGAATAGTCAGATAAAAAAAAAGGATTGGGAAATCATTTGTAAGTCTGACAAAGAAATATTTGGGGATATACTCTTCCTTACCTGTTCCAGTGCTTCCCAAAAATCTGAAGTTTTTGCATTCTTGAATTTGAATTTTTCCAAGTACATCTGTATGTAAAAGATAAGAATTTTAGAAATCAATGTTTGTTCCTCTCATACTTCCATGATATAAACTGAACCACTCGTCACAATGGCTCGATCTGCCTCCCTAGCACCTAACCAGAATAGGCAAAATGTCAGTGAAGGAGCATGGCTGTCTTCCAAAAAGATCACACACACTGATGTTTGAATTCCATACTCATGAATCATGAAATACTCTTCTTCTTATGATTTTTTAAAACCGTTAAAAAACGTAGAAACCTTATTGAGTGCATGGGCCTTTAAAAAAATGGATGGAGGCTGAGCACAGTGGTGCATCTTAGTCCCAGCTACTCCGAAGGCAGAGGCACGAGGATTACTTGAGACCAGGAGTGCAAGGATGCAATGAGCTATTATTGTTTCTGTGAACAGCCACTGCATTCTGGGCAACATAGTGAGACCCCATCTCTAAGAAAAAAAAAAAGAGCAGTAGCCCACATTTGGCCTGCCGGCAGCAGTTTGCTGGCCTCCGCTCCAAGGAAATGAATCTACAACCTTCGAATAATAATATTAACGATGACGATGACGATAGATAAATTGAGGACATTATTCACTTTAGAGAATGTCTTCCCTCTTCAAATATTTAAAAATACAAATCCTTTAAAGAGAAGCCTCTCCCTCTGTTCACAAAACTTCTTTCCGTACATGAATTTTTCAGATGTAGTGTGATATACCCCCAGAAAAAATTCCCAGACTTCTCCTAATCCCATAACTGGGAGCCATTTGCGGTTTGCCAGGAAACTTTCCAAAGTTCCAGCCGTGTCACTCCTCTGTTACTTTCTAGAATTGTCCCCTTTGAAAAGTGGAAGTCTTTGATAGAGTGTTCCTAATTGTTAGCTTTGCACATATCATTTTCACTCTAAGTTGCTATAATTTTCGGTAGGTGGTGTACCTAAGTCAAATTATCTTCTAAATTTCTCTTAAGGCACAGAGAGATAAAACAATTTTGCAGGACTCCAAGAAGTTTGGAATAGGGTTGACTCCAGTTTGGAATGCGGCCTCCGTGTTTGTTCTTTTGGTTAATTCACTTCTTGGAACTACCACCAGGGGGCAGGCAAAGGAAGGGAGACACTGCAACGACTGATCAATTTTAGGTATTCATTCCAGGGAATACTTCCTATAATAATAATTATAACCCTAGCTATGTAGTAATGACAATTTCTATAAAACAGTATCTTCTTAAAATTAATTTAGATCAGTTTAGTTGCATACTCACAATGTCTTGGGCCTAGAAATGTGCAATCTTGGAACTGAAAGGGACCTTAAATATTATTTAACACAGCTCCCAAAGAAAACTGCTTTGCCTAACTACCTGGGCACACACAGAGGTGAATAGATTTGCCTGAGATTAATATGAGAAGTCTGAATCCTGAATCAGTGTGTGTTGTTTTTTACCACTGTTGCTGTTATTGGTTTTTTAAATTGCAATTCCTTGCTTCTCCTGAACTAGAGACTAAATGGAAATTTATATAAACAGTATGTTAAAAGTACTAATTTTATATTGTCTAGATTAGTGCTTCTGAATATTCTATATTAAGGAATTTTTTTTCTTCACCTTGAATAATTATGATGTAGTCAAAATTACATGATGGCTAAGTCACAGTTCCTCATTAGCTAGTATCAATGAGCACAAAAGGAAAAGAACAATGTTTCTATTACTAGTATCCCTGGAAGGGAGAAGACTTTTTTCAGCTGAGCCATTCCTGTCTCATCAGGGATACTACAGATACTAGAAGAAAAAGAAAAGACAAATTTATCTCTCAGTTCCTATTTTATAACCATAGGTGTTATGAATGTCGTATTATCTGCTATACTTTCTTCTATACAACTGCAGCCTTAAAGATTTTCCAGTTGATAATTTGCTCTTAGTCACCCCTGCCCTGTGCCTATTTTGCCGTCTGAGGTTGAGTTTGGGGGAAGGTGGTGAGCACGAAAGAGAACAGCCAACTGGCCATCCCCAGACTTAGCACCATACCAGGCTAGCTAACGGACAGTCATTTTGGAGAGAAAGTTAGCATTTTCAAGGGAAAGACCTTGAACTCCACTTTCACAGATTGTGGGAATTAAGGGCAACAATCACAGAGTGATGATGACAACTCGAGGAGGATACAGTTCGGGTGCTTAAGCAATGTGAAGGAATGTTCCAGTTGGTCTGAGAACTTACTGAGTGTTGCTTATATCGATCACATTTTCAGATATTAGCTAATGTTTGAATATTGAAGAAAAAGAGTGTTTTGGTATTTTTTTGGTAAATTCATTCCATAGCACTACAATGATATGAAAAATTAATATCTATTCATCCTAGTTCAATTTCCAACACCCTGTGTAGTCACAGGGTAGAGGAAGACTATTTTAACTTGAGAAATACTCATTCTATATAAGACTGCTTTTTATTATTTATTATAATGAATTGGTTAAAAGAAATGTGAGAATATTATTGAATTATTAGAACAGCTATTCACTTTTAAGGACTCTTGTTACTTCTATAAAAAAGTTAATATGAAAGATTATTTAATTTGAAATCAGTTCTGAAGATACCACGAATATGCTGTTTATCAATTACAATTTAATTTAAAATGAAAACTATGCAAATGGGATTTTAACTTAATTTTTGAAAAATGGCTTTTGTTTATTTCTATGTTCTTTATTATTTATTATAGACTATTCACTCATTAATTCATTTAACAAACATTTTCTGGATCACCTAACATAGGTAATGCATTCAACTAGGCACTGGAGTATACGCAAAGATGTAGAAGTCAGAGTTCTGGTTATAGGTGAGAGAGGATATGACAAAATTTGAGTTTGAAGCTGACAGAAAAGTTACAAGATGTTCTCATGTATACATAAGCACAAACATATAGCTTCTCTCTTTGCACCTAATGTATACACAAAATATTTTAGTAATGGACAAAGGAGGAAAAGGTACTGATGCACTTGCCAAACATTTCGTAAATCCTGGTCTTATTTCTTATTTTACTAGTCACTTAGGTATTTTAGTATTGGATAGACAGGGATCAGTTTCTTTTGGGGGTAGTATAGAGAGGGCTAAATGCCACGTAAGAGACACACTGGTAGTGAGAGCTCTGGGAAAGGTGACCTTGTCCTGGGGAATGACACCCAGAAGCAGTACTGCTATCTCTTTGAGAGCCAGAAGGGGGCGCTACTGCGACCTGTTTTCTGCTTTCGGGGCTGGATGACGTCAGCACTCCTCTGCCTGGTACCTGGATATCGCAGGAAGAAGGAAAAGGGTAGGAAGACATTCCATTCCAGGTTGGAGCAGGGCCAGCCTGTGGACAGGGCAGTTATGCGGACACATTGTGGCTACTTCGATGATGTTTAAGAAGAACAAACACCCAGACAATTGGCTTAGGGCTGCGGTCCCCAACCCCCTGGCTGGTACCAGTCCATGGCCTGTTGGGGACAGGGCCACAGAGCTCCGCCGCCCTACCCCTTCCCATCCGTGGAAAAATTATCTTCCACTAAATTAGGTGTGTTGCCAAAAAGGCTGGGGACCGCTGGCTTAGGGTCTGTTAGAAGAACAAAAATGAAACTGAAACAGCCACTTAAACGGGAAGTGTGAAATACTTTAGAAAGCATACTTCTATTTCTATTTCCAAAAGTAAGCAGGCCTTCTTATTCATTGACTCCATCCTAAGAAGAATATTTATAGTGATCATTTTCTAATCCAATAATAGGGGGAAAGTCTACACTCACTGTAAGGGAAGACTCTTACAGATAGATTTACATTTTTATATCATATCATGGTGCTATGGAATGAATTGTGCTCCCTGAAATTCATATGTTGAAGCCCTAACCCCAATGGAACGGAATTTGGAATCCAAGGCTTTGGGAGGTATTCGGGTTAGATGAAGTGTCTCTCTCTCTCTCTCTCTCCCCCTCCCTGCCATGGGAGGACACAGCAAGATGATGGCCACCTACAAGCCACGAAAGAGCCCTCCCCAGAAAGTGAACTGGTCAGCACCTTCATCTTAGACTTCCCAGCCTCCAGAACTTGAGAACAACATTTATTTATGTTGTTTAAACCACCCCATCTATGGTATTTTGTTATGGCATCCCAAGCTGACTAATACACATGTAAAGGATATTAAAAATAACTGAGTAAGCTTTTTTAACTTCTCTACAAAAATCCTGCTAAATGATGACTACAGATACAATGTAGGTACTCGACTGGATGTGAAATCGCCTTTTCATCTTTTGCCGCATTATCTATCCCTGAGTAAGGAAATTGTCCTCAATGAGTCACATATCACCCACATATCAGTGTAATTTACTTTTAATGCCACTAAAAATAGTAAATAATACCTGACATCCTTTCTGAAATTTCTCAGGTGTTACCCAGTCTTCAAGCATTCTCAAAATGGAAGCTCCCTATGGCAGAAAAAATGGCAAATTAAACTAATAGAGGATATATGTAAGGAACAAATATCAGTTATCACTATTGTGACCATATTTCACAATCATATTTGTGAGATTATTTCTTCAAGATGATTCTGCTAAATTACGTGGCTCTACTACTTTAGGATAAAAATACGAGTTGACACACTCCTTCTATCTATGCTTCTAAAGTAAGTAAAAGGCACTGGGCATGCTGGTTTATGCTTGTAATCTCAGCGATTTGGGAGGCTGAAGTGGGAGGATTGCTTGAGGCCTGTAGTTTGAGACCAGCCTGTCCCTGAAAAAGTAAGAAAAATTAGCCAGGCATGATAGTACATGCCGCTAGTCCTAGCTACTGGGGAGGCTGAGGCAGACGAATCTCTTGAGCCCAGGAGTTTGAAGTTCCAATGAGCTATCATCACACCCCTGCACTCTAGCATGGATGACAGAGCAAGACCTTGTCTCTAAAAAAAATAAATAAAATATCTAAAAGGTAAAGAGAAATTGTAAAAATGGCCATTATTTCAGGGACTTGAGGCTCAAATAACAATGTTGTACTTTCCCAAATAAACCAGCAGATGGGGCTTTTCTATTAAAAGAGAAACAAGTCTTTAAAAAATCATGTTCTTTGATGAATAAGGAAAGTAGTTTCAGGGTAAAATTCTAGCAAATTAGTAAATATATTTTCATAATTAAAATAAGAATAATATTTAGCAGAGGGAAGTATATAGTAGAGAAATTATCTGGTCAAATACCTTAATATAATATAGATAGATAAATTAGGCATAAAATCTTTTTCTTCAAAAGTGGCCTATCATTCAGTTTTCTTTCATCTGAAGGATCTGTTAAATACCTCTGCTCTCTACTTTCTTTCAATGTATTATAATATTAGTACCAAAATGAACTATTTATAAAATTTTAAATCAATTTCAATTTTCAAGTAGCTAATGAGAAAAACTTTGACTCCCCACTTAAGTTACTCATTTTTACAAAAATTCATTAAGCATTCTAAATTCATTTTGTACCTAACTAGAAGGCTAAAGACTTAGAAACATTTATTTATTCCTGACCTAATATCTTAAACCCATGGAATATCTAGGACTCAGGGAAAAACTGATTCAATAAATGTGAACTTATGTGAGTTATTAGAATAGGCTCTAAGTGGATTAGAAATTTTCATTTTAGAAGAAAGATAAAAAGAATCATTGAGAATGAGAAAGAAAGAAAAGACACCATGGGAATAATATGAGAGGGAAAGCCAAAAAATATGATGTTATAAATTTCAAATATTAATATATAGAAGTTTTTTCCACTTGAGCCAATTTTACCTAGTATTCATTTTAATAATTACAATATTTTTTACTTCAATAAAACTAATGTAGTAGGTAAACCATGAGAAGCTGAGGTAGAAAATGACTAAAGTAAAATTTTAAATTATGCTATATATAGATATGGCATCTGTTGGAAGGAGGAAACTATAGGAGATGTTGTGGAAGAGAATATGTCACATAAAACTTTGGGTTACAGGCCGGGCGTGGTGGCTCACGCCTGAAATCCTAGCACTCTGGGAGGCCGAGGCGGGCGGATGGCTCAAAGTCAGGAGTTCGAGACCAGCCTGAGCAAGAGCAAGACCCCGTCTCTACTAAAAAATAGAAAGAAATGATCTGGACAACTAAAAAATATATATATATATAAATTAGCCAGGCATGGTGGCACATGCCTGTAGTCCCAGCTACTCAGGAGGCTGAGTCAGGAGGATTGCTTGAGCCCAGGAGATTGAGGTTGCTGTGAGCTAGGCTGACGCCACGGCACTCTAGCCAGGGCAACAGAGCCAGACTCTGTCTTAAAAAAAAAAAAAAAATCAAATAAAACAATTTAAAATTCGATACTTAAAGTCTAAATGTTCAATTGTCAGAATGAAAATAGTCATAAACAAAAGCGAAAAGAGAAATTTTTTAAAATCCTTTTCAAAATCTGTGGCAATGACTAGCATTGATCAGTTCCACTGAAAAGCATGAACCATTGAGTACGCAGCACTCAGTATAAGTTCTACAATGTTTTCCAAGCCCGTTGGCATAGTCTAACCATTCTTACCATTTTTATGCACCTACAAAAAGAAAAGTCACTAAACAGGAAGATATTCAAAACGATGTCATATATTCCCCACCTTGCTGTAGGATATTCCATCAAAAACAGATGTTATTTCGGCAGGGGTTGTCACCGTGACAACGACTGGATGTGAAGACATTAAAGCATCATCTTCTTGTACAGATAATACATCTTCATGTAATATCTGTTCACGCTGCAATGACAGAAATATAGTAGTTCTTTTATACTGGTTTATATTTTAAAATACCTTATATAAGAAAAATTGGAGGAAAATAAATATAAATGACTCAAATTACTTTAACATTAGGTCTTCAAATTAATCGTATTTTACACTCACTGATCTATATCGATTATCTTCTCCTCCTTCTGTTCATAACTCCTTTGATGTTTTCCCCTGTCATATATGGGAGAGACACACGTATCTGTGAGTTCTGTTTCTGCTACTTCAGTGTGACTTTTGGTTATTTGCCAAACTTTTCAAGCCCCATTTCCCTATCTGTGCAATGGGAATGATAACATCACCTCACAGATTTGTTCTGAGAATTAGGTGATGTTATTGCATGTCTACTGGCCAAATATTGATGTTCAATTTTTATTTTGCATCAACTTGTTATTTGAATTTGTCTGATTCATAATTAATCAAAGAAAATATTAGCTGATTCTTTAGTTCTAATAATCACTTCTCATTTCACTCCTAAGTTTTCTCGGCAAATAGAGTGGTAGACAGGCCTAGCAGTACAGTCAGACTTAGATAATAGGTATGTAAATTTAAGCAAGCCCCTCACCTGTTAACTAGAGGTAATGATGGCATCTAGTTTTTGAAATAGTGCACAGGTTCCAATGATATAATTCATGCTAAGCACTTGGCATAGTACCTCCCAAGGAGTGAAAACCTAACACATTAGCTGTTACTATTATTTTGGTTCTTAAGCATAAGATACTGAAATCTAACTTCTGTTAAATAACCACTAATTTAAAAAAATTAAAAACTATATTGGTCATACTTAATTAAAAATATTTCCAAAAGAGGACCGTGCTATATCGGCTCACATTTTCTAATTCTGTGGTTTTCATATACAACAGGCAATATGCTATTGTCCAGTGATGCCTGCCAGTCAAGATAATTCTGACTTGGATTTTTATTTTTGTACACCGAAGAAGTTTAGGTAAGTAGAAAGAGTCCTGTTCTCAGTATCAGGAAATTTGACTGTAATCTTAATTTTGCTACCAACTGTCTGTGTGATGTTGGAAAGTTTTATTACCTTCCCGGCCCTCAGACTTTTCACCTGTGAAATGAAGGTCCACTACTGTGGTACTTATCAAGCTCTCTTATAAAATATCTTTTTTTATCGGACCCCTCCATCCACAAGAACTTAAATTGGGAACTCCTTAAAGGCAAGAAATGTGTTTTATGAATTTTTCATTTTTGGGTCCTCTCTAGAGTTTACTGAATGCAGAATGAATGGATGGATGAAGAAACGAATTAATTATTGTGTTGGACCATGTGATTAAATTTCATGTAAGAAATGCATACCAAATTCTTCTGGTATTTTACTAGTGCTTTGGAGACACTGAAATTGGCATATTAGACAATATTAAAATATTATAATTTCTTAGAACAGTTTGATTCAGGAAGGGCATCAGGTTACTTTAAGAGAGAAAATAAGGACAAAATAATTTTCCATTTATATAGTTTATTTTCAATAAATTATGAAATAAGCAATGAGTGTTTCTGAATTGGGGATATTTTTGTCCCCAAGGGGACATTTGGAAATACATGGGGACATTTTTGGTTTTCACAACTGGGCCAGCGGTTACCGACATTTAGGAGACAGAGGCCTGGGACGCAGGACAGCCTGCCACAGCAAAAAATGATCTGGCCCAAAATGTCAGTAGTTCCATGGTTGGGAAACACTGGTTTAGGTAAAATTTTTAAAGAAGTAATTGTTGCAAATGAGCTTTTTCACTTTGTAAAGTGGGCTAGGGAGACTGTAAGAGCGTCAAGCATTTAATGTTTTGTGTTCTGTCCAGTAGAGGGCGATATTTTACATAGTACACGACCTCTTGCAATTCTCTGCTTTCACGCGTCTGCATGTTTGTACATCCATACAATCAGCTAAGAGAACTTACATGACCTAAATATAAGTAGCAAGTATACCTAGCTTTTCCGGAAAAAAAAAATTGTACGTTTCATAAAAGTTTCTATTCTAAGCCCCTCAGAGGCACACTGTGTGTTAATAGTCACTATATAAACATTTGGGAGCTTTTAAGCTGACAAGTTAGAGAATAATGTTCTTATTTCATAGAGGAGAAAACTGACTCAGAGAGGTCATGTAACTTGCTCAAGGTTACATTCCCTGTCATGCGTCTAAGAAATGATGTCTCCAGGATTTGAACTCGTGTCTAACTACTAAGATTATGCTCTTATCACTGCCCCAACACTATTTCAGCAATCTTTCTAAAGTAAGTAGTTCACAAAATGAGACTTGGACATTTTTCAAAGAGTTAGCGCCATGGATACTTTCCTGAACACAGAATTAACATTTTCAACACTACTTAATGTTTTTCCTGCCGTGACGTGTGTTTTTGAGTGACTCTGCCAAGGATGTCCCCAGATTGTGGTGGTCAGTTGTCCTCTAGGGACTGGGCAAAGGTCTCAGCAAGGTGTAGGTCAGTGGAAGTCAGTTGGCTCCACGCCGTTCTCACAGTGGAATTCCCAGTTCACCACCTACTTGGCCCCTGCCTGGGGCCACTGCCGTAGTCCACGGCTTTGCCTGAGGAAAGTCGAGATTGGAGCTTGTGTGTTTAGGGCTCACCATTTGCCAGTCTTTTTCTGCATGGTCTACTCCAAGGAACTCGAAGAAAGAAGCAAATCCTTCATTGAGCCACAAGTCGTCCCACCAGTCCATGGTCACAATATTTCCAAACCACTGAAATTGCAAGCAATAAAGGGATAATTAAATTCTTATGCTTACAGCAGAGAGGCCTGAAAATTTTCAGGACATTTATTTGTCTACGTAAATGTCATCGCTGTGACACAGAAGTGGCAGGCATCACATTTATTTCCTGCTTTATCCTGATCCTTGAATTATATTAAATTCTCCTTAGTTTATTGCCTTTTTTAGGTATTACTGGGAATATATAAATCTATAGGAAGGCCTCCTGTGTATTTCCTAAGGGCAAAACAATGTAAAGTTTCTTTATGGTTAAATGTCTGTTAGCACTAAGAAAGACTGTCATGCAAGCTTTTTTTTTTTTCTCGAGTTGACTATTTTTTCTTTGCTAAGTCATAAATAATTTGAATTATTCCTGTGGTCTTAAGCCACTTTGAAAAACAAGCTGATTTGATGCTAAGATCCTATACCTGATGCACAAGTTCATGGGCAACCACGGAGGCCACCCTCTGCTGGTTTGAGGAAGCCGATTCCTCAGCGTCGTAAAGCAGGTTTGTTTCTCTGTAAGTGATGAGTCCCCAGTTCTCCATAGCACCGGTGCCAAAATCCGGAATAGCGATTTGATCTATGGAAAAAGAGAGAGTCCAGGGAGAAATACATTCTTTCCATTTGTTCACAGCATTTCATACCAAATTAAGTTCTTTGGATGAATGTTTTTTAAAAGGCTAAAAATAGTTTTTTTAGAGTGAAACACAGTAATCATTTGTGCAAACATTTCAGTCCTAATGCACTCAAGATTTCCAGGGACCTTTTCCTGTTGGCTCCAGATATCCATGTGTCTCTTTTTGTTTGTTTTTTTAGGAAGGACACGTAAGGCCATGCTCTTTTCAAGGCCTCTACAATTTTATGTCCTTTATCCCTCACTGTATTCATTTTTATTAGCTTTTCCCCCCATGATTTTCACGTAGGTCATAGATAGCATCTGTTTGGGGAGATAAGTTGTAAGGAAAAAGAGAATGAAGGTTCCAGATGAGGACTTAGAAATGCAAAGCTTCTAAGTGCACAGAAACATATTTCCATCCAAGGATACACAATACTAGAGAATATAAAACTCCATATTTTTTCTCTAATTCTATACAATTTGAGATCAATGTGATTCCCTAGCACTCTGATAGCTTACCATCCTCTTACATGTATTAAATAAGCTGGAGAAACATGGAATTGGCTGTATTCTCTCTAAATTCCCTTCCAGTTCTAAAATATTGGATTCTATGAGGAGTTTCTATCTATTCTTTATTCTTGTGGGGGCCTGGAATCTTAGTTATAATATCTGACAGGAGGAGCCAGTGTTGATCATTTCTATGTTCAGTTGATGAGTGGGCAAAATACAGCTTCTCTGGTTAATGAACTATAATCAGAATGTAATTTCTTGATTATTATATATAACTTAAATGAGGCACAGTACTGAAAATAAATTGAATTTTCATTTAATATATAAGAAAAGGCCCTTTATTTCTGGTTAAAAGATTCTGTAGCTTTTTATAAAAGAATAAAAAGAGATTTATCTTAAATAGAGGTCAAGATGATAATAGTAGTCTCCTTTTCATGTTATCTTCATTTTTAAGTTTGGTTATTTTATCACAAGAATATCACTTAAAGGGTGGAGAATTATCTCCCCCAGGGGTCACTATTTTTCATAATGCCGTGGAGTGTAGTTTGCACCTAATCCTGGAGCAAAAGAAATTTTTTGTAATCTCATTTCTCTGGAAAGTATTGTCATTATATAAATAATTAACTGCAGTACATTTAATTTTTTTAGAGTATAATAAATGTAGAAGTCATTTCTAAGGAGTCTAAGAGTTAATTCTGAAAGGGTTGAAAATGCACCTAAAGGAGTATGAAGAAGGAGTTGGGGAGGAGGAAGAAAGAGAGAAGAAAGAAATAGATTTGTGAGATTTCCACTTCCCAGGTTCTCGTGGGTGATACAAGTGAGATAAAGAGAAACAACCTTTACATTCATGTGCTTAATACTTTATTAAATATTATTCTGAGTTTGATGAAAATTTGTTTCTCTCTGTCTACTTCTCTAATAGTTGTTAAGCAACCAAAAATGGAACTGTTTCCATTGAAGAGAAAATGTAGCATCTACAAACTCGCTCAGAGCCGCAGCCAGTTCCCATGCGAAGAATCTAGGGCTGCAGTTGCTTTGATAGCTTGTAAAAGTGAAGGGTAGAAACAGAAACGGGGGAGCAAGCTCTGTTTGTTGGTTGTTTGTTTTCTTACTGCCTTCATTTCATCCTTACAAACATCTCTATGGGTGTTTTCTTTAAAGTCTTTGCTAATAGCACTCAAGCTTATTAATGAAGCCTTTCTGTTATTGATAGAAGTGTCATATCCACCCTGTTTTGAGTATAGGCCCACTTTTGTTTTATTCTTTATATATATATATATATACATATATGTATATATTTAGTTGTCCAGATCATTTCTTTCTATTTTCTAGTAGAGACGGGGTCTCGCTCTTGCTCAGGCTGGTCTCGAACTCCTGACCTTGGGCGATCCACCCGCCTAGGATTACAAGCATGAGCCACCGTGCCCGGCTCCACTTTTGTTTTAAAAAGAAAGCATGCTTCCCCTTATATTAGAAAAAAGTATTTCTGGAACACTGGAACACCAGTGTTTCATTTAACTACTGGAGAATCTACAATTTGTCTTGTCCAACCATGGAAAGACGGGAAGCACATAGGACTCTTACAGCATCATTTATCTCTATTATTTTCCAACTCATTGATGATAGGGAGGAAATGTAAGCTATCGGTTTGGGTACTGATTTTAAAATCACCTGATGTAGGTTGCTATTCCTGGCTGCATCATTATCAAGATCTGCAGTTTGGGGCACAATGCTTTCATCTTCGTGTGGAAATAGAAGACTATATGTTTATCAGATAAAAACAGAGTATAGATATTACTCTTGAAGGGATCCAGAATGGATCTCTCAGCACCGAGTAAGCAGTAGACACATATTGTAGGCATATAATAAAAGAACATAGGGAGGACCATCAACTAATGGTGACATAATTGGAGGAAGTGAATTAATTTAGGTGAAAACAAAGGCAATATTATAAATAAGAAAAATAAAAAATGACTCTCACCTAATTTAGGAAGAGAATACTCCATTGCAAAGTATTCTTCAAAGTAATCAAACACAATTTTAGTTATGTTTGCGGCATATTCAGCCGTGTGCTTTTGCTCTTGCTGGACGTAAATAGTGAGCTATTAAACAAAACACAAAAAGTTCAGTGAAAGTTATTCTTCATTCAATAAAACACAAAACTCTGATACATGGTATAGTTGCAAGAAAGTAGGCTTTGGAGCCAGATAAGTCTAACGTGAATCCCAGTTCTGCCTCGTCTGAGCTGTGTGGTCTCAGATAAATCACTTCACACCCCTGAGACTCGTGTGAAGCGACAATGAAATCATGCAACTCACTGAGCGATTTTGATGACTACAAATAATGTAAGACACGATGGTTGGCACAGTGTCCCAGACATTTAAAATGTTAGTATTTTTTTCCATTTAGAACATACATTGTCTTTTCAATACCTACAAATCTATGTATGTATCTATCTATCCATTCATCCCTCTCTCTCTCTCTCTCTCTCTCTCTCTCTCTGTAGTTTGTCTTTGAGAAAATGAATTCATGTGATTTTTCTCGCTTAAAAGTCCTTGAATACATGTTGCCCACTTGTGCTATTTTATCCAGTTATTCCAAATTACCCTTCTGATATTTCAGCTATTCTTCTCCCAGAGCCTAAAATATAATGACCCAAAATTTTCCTGAGAGAGAGTCATCTTGATGAGCTACATCAATCTTCTAAGTCACCAGGTTATTATATTGTGCCCCATGATGTAATTTATAAATCAAATCAAGTATAAACTTTTCCCCCCAGTTCTAAGCATATATGACTCTGTAAAAAAAAAGATCAAGGATCCCCTTAAACATAGTGTTGCACTTAGATGCAATCCTTGGACACTAGGGTTTATGCCCAGGAATGTCATGGCTGTTCAGGCACGTCTTAGTATGCAAAAGAGGAAACTGTGCTTCAGGCAACTAGTGTTTGCTAAAAGTTGTGAGAAATTAAAATAAAATGTACCTGCTAAACTTAAAACCTGATTTAAAACCCTCAAGCAAAGCAAAAGATGCAGGCATTTGGTAAGTTCAAGACCATTTGCCTAACCAGACCAGGCAACTCAAGATAAAAAAATAAAAAGGGAAAAAAGGAAAAAGAAATGACGTCTACTCTCCTCATTTTTCTCAGTGCATTGCTAGTTTGGGATTCATTTAAGCACACATCTTGAGCCATTTTTTCTTAAAAGTAAAGAACACAGAAAAGAGCCAATAATTTAAAGAACCAATTCTGAAAGAGCATCCCTTGAACCTCCAGCGCCGGCTCACTGTTCTCACGCCCGCTGGGTAACTGACATTCTCGCTTTGTCTGCATAAATAAAGATGAATCCATCTTCACCTCCAAAGACAACACAACTCACTCGATGACCACCTCAACATTCTTTGGGGTGTGACGGACTCCCTTTAAGCAGCCTCCTTCCCAGGCAGTATAATCCATTTTATCTTACCTATTTCTGTTGGTGACAGCAGAAGGTCACATCTTTAAACAAGGTTGGCATTAATGTAAATTCAGTCCAAACAATAGCAGTCCCTTCCTCTTTTGTTTCTGAGAAACGACAGCTTGGTCAGTGTACACATCACCTGTGATCTATGACCCCACAGAATCAGGGTCATAGATTTTGTTTTATGACTGCTACTTTGCTCACCTGAGCTAAGCAATCACAGAATATATAGATACAGCCCACTAATTTTGTATCATAATTAGCCAAATCGTATCTCTGAGTGCGTCTTATCTGCCATCTATCAGAAACATATTTTTACTTTAAAGACTCTATCAACATGCCAACGTTGTCTGTCAATTGAAACACCAGAATAGCTTCCGCGTTATCTGTGTGATAGCAGCGCATATGTGATGTTTGGATTTGGTGATTTGAAAAGGCATCCTCCCTGCTGCTGACGCCTCCGCTCATCCTCAGCTGCAGCGCCTCGGAACTTCTGTCCGTGGCAACGTTCGGTAAATTACTCCTGAACTGTCATCACTTTTCTAGTAACTGCCATCTTTCTAGTTCATGTGCTTGCTTTACTGACATGATTTTTGAAAAAGTGCATGGCTAGCCATGTTGAAATGACACATAGTGGGGAGGGATATAAACACACATATTTTCTTTCTTCTTCTAAAAGAGTCGTATGTGTCTTTATTATTCAAGGACCCTATTAAAGGTTAAATATAAAGCTTATACATAAACTTTATAACTATATATATAAACTTTATAACTTTATATATAAGTGCTGTAACTTCATTCATAAGCTCTATAACTTTATATGTAAATTTTTTATATAAATATAAATATGAAATTTATAAGGCTTCAAGAGCCTTTATGCGTATATTTACTTTTTAAAGACAGTAAGTTCCCTAAGCAAATGAAATTACCTGGGTATATCCCCGTTGGGTACTATCAGTCATATTGCAAAGCACCGAATCTATTGAGCTAGAGTCAGTGGTAAAATCTGATCTTTCTTTTTTTTGTTGTTCATTTTTTTTTTTTTTTTTTGAGACAGAGTCTCTGTTGCCTGGGCTAGAGTGCCGTGGTGTCAGCCTAGCTCACAGCAACCTCAAACTCCTGGGCTCAAGCGATCCTCCTGCCTCAGCCTCCTGAGTAGCTGGGACTACAGGCACGCGCCACCATGCCTGGCTAATTTTTTATATATATTTTTAGTTGTCCAGATCATTTCTTTCTATTTTTTAGTAGAAATGGGGTCTCACTCTTGCTCAGGCTGGTCTCGAACTTCTGAGCTCAAACGATCCACCCGCCTCGGCCTCCCAGAGTGCTGGGATTATAGGCGTGAGCCACCGCGCCCGGCCTCAAATTGGAGCTTTCTAAAGCCTATATTTAGCTGATTATTCTTTTGGGGGGTGTGATACACCTGCCTGATCATTGTTGTTGCTGTTCTTCCCTTGTCGCATTGGAATGTACCGGGAAGTAGTTTCTTACAGTTCGTAATGGCATCCCTTTCGTTCAAGTGTCTCCAGCAAGTTGAGAGATGAGACTTAAGTCCCTGAGAATTGATTCCTGGTTGGTGGCTGTCACTCCTTTTACACGTCCTTTTCCTAGACTTTCTATTACTTGACAATCACGACTAGATCCTCTAGATCAGCCTCCCTCGAACAACTTAATGAGGCCATGAACTCTCTTTGCGTTCAGTGATTATTTATGGCTCCACAAACAAAACCAAGCACAAAGCTCAGCAATGTGATTATTATGATTACTTATTAGTCTCACTGAGTACTTAAAATTTTTCAGGTGATGTGATAAGCACTTCCCACACAATGCCTCTTTCACTCTACACTGCAGTTTCCATGAATCTGCTACTCTAAATAGTAATAGAGTAATTTTGTGTCACTCATGGTTACATTGCCCCAATCCTTTCACTGGTCCACTTCCCACAATCCCTATCCACAATCGCAAATGCCAAAGAGTTCTGCAAATCAAAAGTTTTTTATATTATTTAAGCAAACTAGTTTGGCAATATCATATGACCTGAACCGATAGGAGGTTTCTTTTTAATAATCTTTATTTTTGTCACTATGAAAAAACTGCTGCAGAAGTATTCCTGATTATAAGGTGCTGCCCAGATCCCACAATAGTTACTCAAGAATACACAGCATTTGAACCACATAACCGTTCACAAATTTGAAAATTTCTGAATTCCATCGTACAAACTGGCCACAAGAATTCTGGATAAGAATTGTAGGCCTGTATTTAGAATTTTAGAGTCTGAAGAGAATTTAAAGATAAAGTTCTTCATTGTACACATGAGCAAAATGAAGTCTAAGGCAGAAGTGATGTTAGAATTCAGGGAAAAGTTTGTTTTTAACTATATCATGTGGCCTCTTTTCTATCCTTGTAAAGACTCTCCTTAGCTACAAAATAGAGATAATAACAGTATTTACGTCACAGAGTTATTACAAGAATTAGACAAGATAAGACAGAGGCAGGCTCGTTCTAGTTCTGCATGTCCCATCAAGATCATCAGCGTCATTGGAGATAATGCACTGAATTATTAACCTCTGTGTCTTTCTTTGCACTTCCTTATGCATGAGTGATGCCCACGTCCACATTGCCATTGGGAACAGTAGAGAGTGCAGAGAAAAGAATGAAAGCTATGGTTTTGACTTCCAAAATAGGCTCTGGATGCCCACAAAATAAATGTGAAAGTCCAACCAGGGGTAGGGACCTGCAGCCTCAAGGCCACACGTGTCCCTCCAGATCCCCAAATGCGGCCCCTTGACTAAGTCCAAACGTCACAGAAAAAATCCCTTTATTAAAAGGATTTGTTCAGTAAAATTCAGATTCAGTGCAAGGGCTGCACTCAAGGATCTAGAAGGCCACACATGGCCCCAAGGCCGCAGGTTCAGAGCCTGTTTTGGAAAAGCTTTAAAGCAATAAAAACAAAAGTGCAGGGAAAAAAGCAAACCACAGAGCTTTTGCTCTAATAACTGGTTGGAGAGAGAATGGAGAGATGTCCAGACTACGCTGTCTCAGAAAGCCACATGAAAGCTACCTGGGCCAGGGAAGGAGAAGGAAGGTTGATGAGACAAGACCCGGAAAGGATATGTTGGGGGCTGAGACGAAGGCACTGAACTTAGCAAGACCACATGAACCAAAGAAATCAGCTTAAACAGCCAGCCAGGCACCGCTGTCACCAACTCTCAGGTCAGGAGCCGGGCTAGGGCCTGCGGGCTTCCACCTGGGAGCCCTGTGGGTCACTTGTGCCTGGACCCAGATCTTTATTGTCCTTGCCTGTTGACCATCTTCTATTGACAATGGCAACCATATCCAGCTTTGCCCAGGAATAGAAGTCTGTTGTTTACCTGTTTATACTTCTTGTCCCGGCATAACTAATAACACCTACTTTATTATTTACATTTTACAGATGATAAAATATAGAGTCACTCTACCTATTGACAGCAGCCTGACTTTGCCCAGCTGATCATCCAGCAGAAGTAGCACCATTCATCTCTTAAGGTTTTGCAGGCTCTCATCCAAACTGCTCCAAAGAGACACACCACTTCATATACCCGGCACCCTTGCACGGCCCCGGAAGCACAAGGTGAGGGCCTTGGTACCCAGATGGACGGTCCTTCCAGGAAAGAGCTGAAAGCACACGAGTGGCACTGGGCAGTGGTGACCACTTCTGCTTCACCTCTCAATGGAGGTAAAGATATCTTATCATATTTCACTCCCTTAAGGGCTTAGCAGCCTCCTGTGTACATTTTTATAAAGATTTATAAAATAACATGATTGAAGGAACTGTCTATTTCATTATCAATACTGAGGCAGCCAGAATGATAAAGAGCAGAGAAATCTATATTGCTTTTAATTCTATAAATGCATATATTTAAGGCACATAGTATTACTGCAAATGTCATCAATACGTTGAATTTTACAAGTTCGCATTCTTCTAAATGTTCCACCAGCGATAGGCAGAAAGTTAGGTAGAAAAGAATAGCAATACATTGGATTTGTTTTCAGATTTTCCCTTGTCAATGTCATATATTCTTCCTAAATTTTTATTTTCCCCTTACTCATAGATAAATTGATATAAATATGCAAAACCTTGGCTTCAAGTTTGGGTGAATAAAGACCTTTTTTCTGCTATGGTTGTGCTGGTTCAAACCACGTTCAGAACTTTGAGTTCAGAACGCAGCTGCTAAGAAGTGCTGTTGAGGAGAAAGTCGGCATGGTCACTTAGGTTACACAAAGCATTTACTGGCAGCTTACTTTCTATTTAAGCCAAAAGTTAAGTGAAAATTCCATGCAAGCGGAAAACCAAAAGCAAGCAGGAGTAGCTATGCTTATGTGTCAGATAAAACAGACTTTAAATCAAAAGCAGTAAAAAAATAAAAACAAAGAAGGTTATTATCTAATGATAAAGGGACCAATTCAGCAAAAGAATGTAACAATTCTAAATATATATACACTCAACATTGGAGCATCAAGAATCATAAAACAAATAATACTAGACCTAAAAAAAGAGACAACAATGCAATAACAGTGGGGGACTTCAGCACCTCACTCACAGCACTGGATGGATTGAGACAGAAAACCAATAGAGAAACGTTGAACTTAATTGAACTTTAGACCAAATGGACCTACCAGACATTTACAGAACATCTTCCCCACAACTATAAAATATACAGGCAGAGAATTTTCCAAACCTAGAGGAAGATATGAAAATTCAGGTACAAGCAGGTAATAGAACACCAAGCAGATTTAACCAACTAACACTATATCAAGGCATTTAATAATCAAGCTCCCAAAGGCCACAGATAAAGAAAAGGTCCTAAGGGAAGCAAGAGAAAAGAAAAAAATAGCACATAAAGGAGCTGAAATACAAATGTATCTCTGAGTATTAAAACAATGATACTTTTTTCTAAAAAGACTATTTCCATGAAGGGAAATACATCAATCAAAATCCATGGCATAAAATCTAAAACTGTTATAAAAAATAAAGTCTATCTAAAAACAAAACAATGCATGGCATATACACTCTCCACCAGTCTTTCTAATCCAGACGAACGACGGACTAAGGTGAAAGCCAGTAAGAAGACATAGTCAAGTAGGAAGGATTCATTCACAGGTATAATTCTAGGTGTAGTTATTCAGGGATCTTGCCATAAGGCTTTTTGGAAGAAAGCATAATACACCTCTTCTACTCCATTATTAGAATTACTATGGTTATAGTAGAAACCTAATTAAATGGATAACAGCTTCCACCAGCCTTCTCTTACTGAACAGTTCTTCCCAACCTCTTCCTCTGATTGGGAAAGCCAAGGAGAATCTGACTAGACTTGAAATAATCCCCAGCAGGGTAAACTGTTCCTTTTTGCATATTCTTCTTTACAAAAGATGGAGGCCAATTGCCCCAGAGAAATTCAATGCGTAATTAGAACTTTCTGTTTCCCTGGGAACAGGATCACTCTTGCTATTTAACTTGGCCTGAATTTGATTCCTTATGGACTGGTGCAAAGCTAAAATATTCTGGCAAAGTTACTGTAGGTCAAATATATCACAGAAGGCATCACAAACCTAATAACTTTGAATAATATTACATATAATAAATATGGATAATTTTTCTTTTTCCTACTTCCTGTTTTCTTCCAAGTTTTCTATAATGTATGTATATTTAACTTATAATTTAAAATTAAAAATATATTATCTGAGTCATGGCACCAAAAATGTATATATTTATAATCCACATTGTTCTAGATTTAAAAATAAATTGCACATACATAACCTAAACATCTGTACCCCCATAATATACTGAAATAACCCCCCCCAAAATAAATAAATAAATAAATTGCAATATATCCCAATGTGAAACTTTGAGCTGAATTATCAGGTTAATGACATACTTATTGGGGATGTTGTTTCCTATGACTCCTACAAGAACAATAGAATCACATTTTTCATTTGATAACTCAAGAGTTAGTTCACCAAACTAAAAAGTCATATAATCTCTCTTTACTTTGTATAGTTCAAGGTTTGTTTATTTGTTTTTCTGACATAAAATTCAGTAATTTCATTTACTTTAAAATCCTTAACCAATCAACTAAACCTCAAGAAGGCCTCAGGAGTAGCTTTCTTGCCAACAGAGTTGTAAAAAATCCTTTCATCAGTGTCTGGCCTCAATGTTGCTAAATTATTCTAAATAACTCTTCAAGTTACTCTATTTTTTCAGGATTGAATGAAAATGTAATGCACTTCATCTTCCAAAAAGAATATATACGGAGTCAGAAGTCTTCTGAGATACCTTTAAAACCAATCTAATTTTTCTCATGAGCAACGATGACATTTTAGACATAATGAATAGTTTTCAACCACCAATGTCTGCTATGCTCTCTCCAAGGAAACAATTAAGAAGAACATAGGCCTCGACTCTTTGTTTATTAATATAAAGAAAGTCTTGTGAGAAGGGCAAATATACCCAAGAGAGTTTAATCAGGGCGTTACAGATTCTTGGATTGCAGAGTATAATCTGATTATGAATAGCAGACTATTAATATGCCAGAATAATACTGTAAGAAGCCGATTAGATAAGAACAGTCTTTCGATTCATGAAATTTCTACTAAAAATAATGTACATAACAACTACCTAGCTTCAATTTTAATTTTTTATAATTAAAAAGTAATATAAGGATTTGTGTCAAGATGGTACAGTACATTTACATTTTGATGTACCCCTACTGCTCCTAACACTCTGAAATCATAGATCAAATATAAAAATGGGAACCCCACAAGACATGTCTGGGCTTTAAACACTATAATTGAAATAAAAATGCAAAGCTGTGGGCAGGAACTGCAGCTGTAGGCTTATTGTGCTCCAGTTTTGGAAGAAATTGGTCAGAAACAGGTTCCTAGGGGTCAGACCCAGGCCATACTTTGAAGGTCATGTTTTTAAACTCTTACTACTATTTCTGGTTGTTTTCTCCTCGCTTTTTGTTTTTTATTTTATTATGATCATACCTTCTTTAATCTCTGAGTGTATTTAGAGGTTCTGTGTGTGTACACATTTAATTATTTGTGACTTTTTAAAAAATTCTCTTCTCTTTCTTTAATTATTGCTATTTACTCTGTGTTTTTATTTGTCTTAGATATTTTTCTTTTATGTTCTGTTTTCCTCATATACTTGGTTGTCTTAGGTTGTCTGTTCAGCAATAAGAATGTAGGATTATGGAGCTGGTGTGGGTTTTCCTTTGACGTTATATTTCAGTAGATTTAAGTAGGTTGATTTTCCTGTAATTCTCTCTGAAGTGGAAAATCATACCCAGAGCACGTTGTACTTGGATGCGTGTCAACTATTAGATTTCAATTTAGAATAAGTGTGTAGAAAGCCTGAGGGGGAACCTTCCAAATGCCAAAGAGGAAGAATTTACTACAGAGTATCACCAATCTCACTAGATGCCTTAAATTTCTCCTATAAGGTTCTGTTCAACTTTTGAAGGAAACAGCTGCACAGTTTATTTTTTCCTGGAGGGAAAACCCTGCTTGCCTGTCTTCTGTAGAAGGAGTGGAGGACGTGGAAGGAGACACCTACTGTGCTCAGTTCCTTTCTTGCTTTCTTGGAATTTGTCTGGTTCCAGAGCCTCTGAGAAGTTTTAAAAGGAATTTGGCTTCTGCCGCTACTCTCTTACTACGTAGATGGTCAGAAAGTAATATATTATGACAATATTATCTTTGTTTCCCTCCCAAATGTTGAAACTACTGTACTGATTTAAGATAGAATGTTATGTTCTCAGCTTTCATAGAAGAATTATTGAAGATATATTTACCAAATACAGGGTATTTGGGGATCTTTTGCCAAATTATATTTTCCATGATGTCACTCCAAATCCTTTATGTAAAATCCATCCTTAGAACCTAGCTAACTAACTGGTACAAGCTCTACTGACTCCCCCAGCTAGTACGGCTACCTCACAAATAAGTGTCTTGCTCAGACGACATACTGGAAATTCAAACTCACTGTCCCTATTATTATAGAAAATAACTCCACGTATAATGTCCTCTGCTGATTGGTCAGGTGCACTGATCTTATTTATGAAACTACATCAACATTAGTAAAATTGTGTCGCCTTTCTGCTTTCTCCTGGTGTATCCACCCAAAATAGAAAAACTTGCCCAGAATGGAACAATAATTTTAAAAATTGGCGTGGGAAACACTTGCACATGATGAAAGATGGCCATGCAATTGAAGTTTGAGTGAAGAAAGCACCTTCAGACGAAAACTCCACGCCTTCTTTGAGATCGAAAGAAAAGATGAGCTTGACTAATGTTCTCTCCTCCGTACTAGGCAAGAGGGCGCCATCACTGGCACTCAGCACAACCTGGAAGAGACGACTTCGTCTTTCTGATACGGTTTCTTTTTCAAATCTGATATTATCTGCTCGCCACTGGGGGTGTCCTTTGCCAGGACTAAAGGTCACATCAAAGCAACGTATGTGGCAAGGGAAGGAAAAATCTGGATGAGTGGTCATGATGCACAGCCCCTCTGCCGAGGTCTTTGGACGTTCCCCTCCCAACTGTAATTTGGATACAGTAGAGGCCACATGTGGGAAACCCAGGTTTAGGGTATCTCAATATCGACCCCTACTATACCAAAATGGAGGTAAACTTTTACAGAAGGTAGTTACACAGGAAATAGAATTAATGGTCATTTAAGTATTATGAAAAAAAAAAAAGGAAATAGAAGAATCCATCCCTCCCCCTCCAATGACTGGTGAAGAGATAAAGATATTTGCAGAATATCGCATTTCGGAATGCTTAGCAAGGTACAGTACTTGGAAAAAATTGGGAATTGGAGTCTCTGCCACTTGCCAGATGGGTTTTTTAAAAGAAAACTTTTGAACTAGCCATCTTGATTTTTCTTGGAAAAAAAGCTTATTTAAATTTTCTCTCACTTTTAAAAGTGTTTTCGACACTTTGTTGCTGTCTTATTTTGAATTTTGTATAGGAATGGCACGATGAACTCCTCAGTGCTGAGTTACTCGGAGGATATTCATCTACCTCTGGTTTCTTCCTCCCACTCTGGCTTCTACCTGAGACCACGCCCCAACACATGCATGCAACCATTTTATTACATTAGGCATACCCACGTATTTTAATACATTTCTACTCATGTACTTAAGAACTAGCTTCTGACTTATAGCGAATTACCCCTTAAAATAATTCAAGGCCATGCGGTGACTAATGGTCTTTCTTGGCATGTTGTATGGAAAAAAAAAAAACACAACTATTCAAGAAAAGTAGAAAATTAATTGCAAAATGCATAGGTGGTAACTTTCCAGAATGTAATGAGACTCACGGGTTTTCCGCTATTCGATGTTCTCTCTATAGACTGAAACTGATGGACAGCAAAGCACACCAGGTAGGTGCTCATGGGGACAGACTTCTCGAAAGTTGTTCGCTGCCATTTATCATCCTCTGGCTCTTCTTTCTATTGAGAACAAAAGATAGTCTTTTATTGATCAAAAGATCAGTCCTCTGCAAGACAAACAAGCAGTTGCCCCGAACCTGGCTTCCTGGCCAGAAGCTCTTTGTCAAAGCTTAGGAGTGAAATTGTGGTGATGCTGAAAAGACGAAAGGAAAATTCGCTTTGTTTTTAGTCCCCTGAAAGAGTGATTGAATTATACACTCAGGGAGAAATAAGATCTTGACTGTGATATCCTTTAAATAGAAGTTTATTTTTCTATACTAAACACGCAATGTGACCCTGATATTTGAGGGCGCTGGAATCCCTTCCTGAAGAACAAGCTCGTGCTCCGCGCCTTGCACTGCGGAAGGACTAAGGAGGTGTTTGTTGATGTGACACGTGCAGGTGGGCAGTCAGGCATTTAGAAGGTTGGCTTCTCCTAAAGACCAAAGGTCTGGTCACTAAAGTCCGTGCCTTGGTTACCATGAATGGAGAGAAGGATTGCATTGCTTGACACGGCGGCTGACCCGTCTGGGTTTTTGGTCTCTGCCAGCTCTGCTGTCCTCGCTGTCAATCACCCGTCCTCAGGCTTCAGCCACGAATACTGGCCCAGCTCACGCTAGCACTGTTTAAACATTTCCACATCGCCTGCAGCTACTCTCAGTCACTCTCTACATGGGAAGCTTTAACAAGAGATTAGGCGAGGGAGGCTGGGGCAGAATCGGCACGTGGTTGCCTTGGCAGGCAGGTGCGTGCACGCGCTAGCGCCAAAGCGCTGGGCTTCAGCCAGGGAAGTCACTCTGCAGAACAAACCTAGCAGTATTGGTTCTGATCTCCTAACGACCCCAATATTCTCCCTCCAGGGCAACTAACTGGATCTGGCAGAAGGTGAAGAAGTATCACTCTGCCCAGTGAACAGGTCAGAAGAGAAGATTTTTTTTTTTTTTTTTTTTTTGAGACAGAGTCTCACTCTCTTGCCTGGGCTAGAGTGCCGTGGCGTCAGCCTAGCTCACAGCAACCTCAAACTCCTGGGCTCAAGCGATCCTCCTGCCTCAGCCTCCCGAGTAGCTGGAACTAACAGGCATGTGCCACCGTTCCCGGCTAATTTTTTCTATTTTTAGTTGTTCGGCTAATTTCTTTCTATTTATAATAGAGACGGGGGCGGGGGGATCTCACTTTTGCTCAGGCTGGTCTTCGAACTCCTGAGCTCGATCCGCCCGCCTCGGCCTCCCAGAGTGCTAGGATTACAGACGTGAGCCACAGCGCCAGGCCAGAAAGGGAGATCTTAAGCAGAGGGTAGTAGGTTTCCCTTCTTTCTCTTCCTGCCTTCACTGCCCCCATCTGTGCCAAGACATTCTGACAGCATTCTACTCTGATCCAATCTCCTGGATTGGTGTGTCACACTTTAAATATCCTTTCCTCTTTCTTCTCCAATCAAAGTTTAATTTCTCAGGTGCCTGACACCAGAAGAAAACAAGTTGAAAACGAGTTCATGCTGGGGCAAGGATGGCTGATGAAAGTACATTTTAATACTCCGAAGCTTTTGTCTGCTTTATTTTGTTTTTGCTTTTTCAAGAAATATTTTATCCTCAAAAGAGATTCATTTCGATGATGGTATTTCAGAAAGTGGATCAGAAAGATGGGAGATATAATTTAGGGCTAAGTATCCTTCTGGTCCTAGGTAGATGACAATTATACCTAAAGTCGAGCCTGCCCTTTTTACAGGTCAAATGTTTAAATTATGAGAAGCCTCGATTTTGAGCTAATGACACTCTAGGTAACCACATGACCCATTATGGAGGTAAGGAGCAGTAACAGAGGAAAGAGTCTTAAGTTAATTAATAATTAAACAGGCAGAAATTATTGTAACCTGTTTTGTTTTTTGGGTTTTATTAAACACTTAACGAGCACCTCGCATTGACCAGAAAATCTACTGGCATAGTCTTCCCTGGAGTTGGCTTCTACAACACAGTATTCGTGATAATTTTTTACGGTAGCTTTATCTTTAAAAAAACAACAATAGGCCGGGTGCGGTGGCTCACGCCTGTAATCCTAGCACTCTGGGAGGCTGAGGCGGGCGGATCGCTCAAGGTCAGGAGTTCGAGACCAGCCTGAGCAAGAGCGAGACCCCGTTTCTACTAAAAATAGAAAGAAATTATCTGGACAACTAAAAATATATATATAGAAAAAATTAGCCGGGCATGGTGGCACATGCCTGTAGTCCCAGCTACTCGGGAGGCTGAGGCAGGAGGATCGCTTGAGCCCAGGAGTTTGAGGTTGCTGTGAGCTAGGCTGACACCACAGCACTCTAGCCTGGGCAACAGAGCAAGACTCTGTTTCAAAAACAACAACAACAACAAAAAAAACAAGGTTTATATTCAATTGAAAACTAAATAGCGAGTAGACTCTCAAATACTTTAAAATCTGTAATTCCATTAGTTTGCCATTACTGTCATTGTCATGACGCAGGAATTGCAGTTATGCAGAGCAGAAGCTGACATATGTCCCTTGTATTCTCTCTTGCTTAGTAACTCCAGAGGGGCTTTTTTATTGGACTGTGATATCTTAGTTTAAAGACTTCTAAGATTCAAAGAAAAAGAAATTGCCAAAGTGTATTTCAATCTTCCAACTAAACTATGAGTGCACATGTAATTTTAGTATTCAGTGGGTTCTTGTCCGTAGTAAATCAGGCAATTTACCTGATATTTTAAACAGACTGTCGACATAAACAAAACATTTAAAGAATACTCACCGCCACTGGCATATTTGAAAGTGCTTTATATTCTTTGGGATGGATGATAGATATTGTATAAGTTGCCTTTTTGTTGGGCTCATCAAAGCAAGGGAAGGATTTGCGGGCATCTGTCGGTTCATGATCGGTAGCCGCTATGCTCCTTAAACACAAACACAGAAACAAACAAAATGCAAACTGCCTCTTCCAACAGCCCCTGTGTTTCTATTGCTAGAACAAAATCAACTGTGCAATTATTCCTATGACATTTTTTAATATGCGGCTCAGCATTTCAAATAGTTGTCAGAGTCTTTCCTGAAAGTTTTAGGTTAATAAAGAAATGAAAAATCCTGAGACAGACCGCTTCAGCTATTTTATGTAAATATTTAGATATTTTGGTGCCATAACTAGAAATCTGTAGCTGAGCAAAAATAAATCCAATTATGAACTATCACTCTCTCCACCCCAGAGCCGTTGAGCAACAAGTAAACACAAAGCCAAACTCAAAAGCTTGTTTCCAACTGTCCTATGAGATGTGAACAGCTGTGTTGTGTCACAGAGGAGGGGAGTAGACTCCAGAGTCCCCAGTTTCCTTCCCTAATGGCACATTCTTTCTTATTTATGTTGCACCAGGGGCAAAGCCCCAGTTTCATTTCCATGCAGAGGCGGCATTGAGTAATCCCCCAGGTGAAGCAACCTTTGGCCTAGTTTAAAGCCCGCTTCTGGAAAGAGACACCAGCATTCTTTTATGGCGCTAACTAGGCATCTGCTCATGGAAACAAAAACGTTCATGTTTAGTATTTGCATAATTTCAAATCGAAAATATTTTTTCTGAGTAATGGTGCAAAAAATATTAATAAACATACACATTTTCACATGTAAGCATGTTATACAAAGAGTATTGTTGTATATTTGCTTAGACAACTAAGCAAAGTAAAAAGCATAAAAGAAAGGAAAAGTAAAGAAATCTTGATTTATATTCATTAATAATGAGCATACTTTGTGTTTCAGTATTCTCAGGGACTAAGGAAGGCATATCATAAAGAATATCAAGCTAAATTATTAGATCATATATTCATCCAGTGAATATTTATCCAGCCCATCTCCTCCTTATACAGACCCACACACACACACACACACACACACACACACGTGCATACACGCAAATACTTATGTATGCACACGTGGACACATTTGCAGACATTATTCTAGGTGCTAAGGAAACCACGAAGACTGTATAGCTAAGGTCCCAGATTTCTTGCAGGGTGTTAGACAATAAACACAAATAAGCACATAATTTAGGAGAGTGATGAGAGCTATATGGGAAATAAAACACTGGAAGCGGCAGAGAATGGCTGGCTAGGAAAGTGGTGAGCACCTTTCGGTAGACTAGAAAGAGACCGTCTCTTGGAATAGATGTTGGTTTGCTAAGATCTGAAACCTGAGAAAAAGCCAGACAAGTGAAGACTAAGGAAAGTGTGTTGGAGCAGAGCGAACAGCTAGGTGCAGAGTGCCTAAGGGGAAAACGAACTCAATGTGGCTGAGGACCCGAAAGGTGTCCAGTGTGGTGGAAATATAGCGAACCAGGAGAAACTGGGCCGAAAGACAAGTTTGACACGAGGTCAGCAGAGGCCAGATCGGGACAATATCGCAGGCCGTGGGAAGAGTCTGCATTTGACGTTGGTCCAAGAATTTAACATAGTCAAGGATGTGACTGGATTGGCCACATCTGGAGGTATCGGAACATCAGAATAAATAATGGAATTATAATCCATGGAATAAAATAAAAATCCATGAATCTGGCTGGGCGCGGTGGCTCATGCCTGTAATCCTAGCACTCTGGGAGGCCAAGGCGGGCGGATTGTTTGAGCTCAGGAGTTCAAGACCAGCCTGAGCAAGAGCGAGACCCTGTCTCTACTAAAAATAGACAGAAATTAATCGGACAACTAAAAATATATAGAAAAAAATTAGCCGGGCATGGTGGCGCATGCCTGTAGTCCCAGCTACTCAGGAGGCTGAGGCAGGAGGATCGCTTTAGCCCAGGAGTTTGAGGTTGCTGTGAGCTAGGCTGATGCCACAGCACTCACTCTACCCCAGGGAAAAGAGTGAGACTCTTGTCTCAAAAAAAAAAAAAAAAATCCATGAATCTTTACTGTGATTTTAAAAAGGAATAAATAAATGGGGGAGAAGGGAAAGCTCTGCCTACTAATAATTTTTTAAGGAATAATGGATCTAGGAAATCATCCGTAGATGCCAAGACAAGTAGGTAAAACTTTGATGAGGAAGGGATATTAACGTAGTTTCAAAGAATCTCCTGGAAAATCACTTGCAAAGAGAATAACTGCAATTTTACAGTGGAGAAACTTGTTGGATACTGCCTTAAGCAAGCAATCCAAGGTAGCATCACAATAATCATACAAACCAACAAGATGTGTCTTCTGATGCATTGAGGGGGACACAACAGCACTTCTGTGATATTCCTGACAAAAATGCTTGACTTGCATTTTTAAATCATGAGGAAAGTCAGACAAACTAAAATTGAGGGACATTCTCAAAATAACTGCCCTGTACTCTTCAAAAATATCAACGTTGAGAAAGACAAGGGAGGGCTAAGGGACCACCTCAGCGTAAAGGAATCTGAAAGGATGTGGCACTAAATGCAAAACACAATCCAGACTGGATAACAGACTAAGAAAAAAATGCTTAAAAAGACATTATTGGGTTAATTGATGCAACTTCATTATGGATGGTGATTTAGCTAATTCCATCAGTGTTAAATTTCCTGACTTGACTGCACTGTGGTTACGTTAGGGAGTGCGTCTGCACTTAAGAAGTTTACTCTGAGGTCAAAGGATAAAAGGAAACCATGTCTCAACCTACTCACTAAAAGGGGGGAAACTGGGACAAAATGTAAACAATTGGTGAATCTGGGTAAACTATTTCTAGCGGTTCCTTGTAGTATTCTTGTAACTTTTCTACAAATTTGAAATGATTTCAAAATAAAAAGTTACCCAAGGAAAGCCTCAGCTAAGAATTTGTTCTGTAATAGAATAATTATTAGTTTTGTAACATCAACCGTGTAGCCAATTGGAGTTTCTAAACATCTTGCAGATTGTAGTTAATCGCAAATGCATTAGAAGATAAAGAACCCTGTACACTTTCTCACAGGACTAAGGTTTTATAATAAGATCCGCCAAGCTCCAACCCTATGTTTAGTCAGCTGCCTTTTTCTTCTGAATTCCTCTGGCTTTTGATTTCTTCCAGAAGCAGAGGAAAAGGAAAAGTCACTCCCTGCAAGAATGTTTTGCTTCGTCAGGCCCCAGGAATAAGCCAGCTAACTACTTTGAGAATATGAGTGCGTGCACGCCTCCCGGTGTGGCAGGTGAGAGTAAAGAGGGGGTGGAATTACACTTTCGTAAGCAATGCCTTGGGGTAGGTTTTCAAATACTTCATTCACTCTCTACATGCTAGAGAGTATGGATACTCCGGAGGACCAAGGAGAGAGAAGAATTTTCAATCTTTTTATCACCTTCTCTCTTGATTGTAGGCAAGACCTGTCTCCCCAAATTACAATATTCTTGGACATGAAACAGTACAGTGCTGGAGAGGTCACTGTACTTGTGACATCTCGGTGGTCCTCGCAACAAATGTTAATCACAGCAGGTATAACTCAATTACTGTGACCTGGATTTACACGGTGTAGGTAAGGTGATATTCATCAACCAGAAGAGCTACAAAATGTGTCATTTTTTTTCTCTTTTAAAGTGCAGAGCCAATATGATTTTATAAAGAAAACCCTTTTCTAAGAGTAAAAATCCTCAGATTCTGATGCTACTTTGGAGGCTTAAGTGTGAGCTTGAGTAAATCACAAAACCTCAGACTTTTAGTGTCCTCATCTGAAAAACCTGGTCATCAGAGCACACATGGCCTCTTAACAGGTCATGGGAGAGTGAAAGCGGGTAGATCCCATGTAGCAATATCTTTGGAACTCTCTTAAAATTTACATAATGAGGTCAGGATACAGCTCATTCTGTATCTCTTAAATCTGGAAGGTAACTATACATTCCGACATAGCATATTCCACAATCTAAAGTATCTAAGATTCATTCATTTGACTGTAATATGTACTGAAACAAAATTACTTGGTATATAAATACTATACACAATATCACCATTTTTAAAAATGGTAACCTGTTATTTTTCTTATGAACTTCTAAATAACTCGAAAACCCCTATTTATATATGTAAATTCCATCAACAGTCACTAAACTTTTCTAAATATACACAGATTTGAAAACAAGGTATATGAGATAGTAATACAAAACCATTTTAGATCACAGCTTCTTTGGGGAGGTTTTATTCGGTGATTAAAACTCCTTTTTAAAATCAGATGAATTGTGTTGCAAATTAACAAGAAAAGCCTGACTAATAGCACAACATGTTCGGAGTGACTCTTGGGTACGCCAGGCAAATGTGCTGAGCTAAACCACTTTCCCACAGGGGCCACCCTGCACAATGCTAATAAGTCACTTACTAGACCCAGCACAATGCAACAATATTCTATGCAATTTAGTAATTTACAAAAGGGGCGAACACTTCTCTGACTTCTCTGAGTGGATCAGATCAAGGTGACTTTAGAGAAAGCTGAAGAAGAGAAGCGGTAACACAAGTCACAGCTTGGTTCACTCTGAGTCAACTTTAAAAACAAAACAAAAAACTACCTGATTATCTCATAAATCACCTGGCATGCTGTTTCTGATGAGGACTCTCAGGCTGCGTCCAGCAATCTAATGAGACGCACTAGCACAATCAACAGCAAGGTCTGGGTGAAATCCTTAAACATAGGCTTCTGACCAGGGGAGGGAGCCACCATTGCTAAGGGCTGTGCAGACTGAGTGGAGGATTCCAGAATTGTGTCAGGGAGCTGAACAGTGCAAGACAACCCCTGTACATTGTCCAGACCTCAATGTGTTTTTATGGTGGTTCGAATGAACCAGTTAATTATTTAACTTTATTTTTCAATTACTTTTTTCTATGTAGAAGATATTCAAGGTCAAGTAAAATTTCTTTTTGTTTCCTTTCTTCTAAAATAAAGGAAATTACTTAGTCTCCTGCGACAAGTAAACAAGACCAAAAAGAAAATCTACTTTAATGGATAATGGAATAATAGCTTGATATATCAATCTAAGACGATAATGAATAAACTGACATATAACAAAAATTTCAACATTAAAATTACACATCGTGCATGTGAGAATCTCTCTTTCTCTCACACATACACACACCCCTAAGATCATCTCATTGATGTTTCTACTCAACTCCTAAATCTTCATCACAGACTCTAAGCTCGTGCTTCAGACTTATTTATTCAAATGACTACTAGTCATCTCTTCTTAGATGTCTGACAGGCCTTTGACACATCTGGCACTGAATTTATAACCTTCTAAACCGGCTCCTTCTCCTGTTTCTAATATCAGTTCAAGGTGAGGGCTCTCAGTCAGATCAGATCAGGTATCTGGGGCAGCCTAAACCCATAGCTTTAATTCACAATTCCCCGTAGTTCATCAATCTGTAAATCTTGGAAACCTTACCTCCAAGCTATTTTCTCCATCGCGTCCTGTTCTTTCTCTCCTGAAATCACGGTCCTTCTTTTTCCTGGATTCTTGCTCCATTTCCACGTACCCGGGTGTTGAGTTAGCCCTTTCCTTCCCCATCCCCAGCCAAAAGGTCGGGGGTCAGTGTTTCCTTCATGCCGCCCACCAGCTATTCTTCCTTTTCTCCCCTCTGCTTCTCCTCAGTTATCTCTAGCCGGCCTCTTCGTAGAAACCTCCCCTACAAACTAATTTTCTTGTCCCACTATGCTTTTCTCACTTGATGCCTTTCCTGTCTGCTTTTTACCTTCTCCCGTGTCTCTACCTATGAAAATTCCACCATAATATCAAAATTCAGCTTCAATTCTACCAGTGCAATGAAGAACACCGTGAAAACCCAAACTAGAAATGATCTGACCCTCTTTTAAATTCTTGTTGTGCTTCCTGTCAGTCTAATGATTCTCGAACCTTAGAGTATGAAGCTTACATTCCTAAGCCAAAAAAACTTATAAACCTTCCACAGAGTTTTGCACTCCGACTAAGCGGGAAGGTGGGATGTCCTTGGCGGAAGGGGGACTCGTTTGTGGGAAAGGGCCGTCTCAGTGAAGCATGTCCTGGCGTGTGCCACAGGGCATCAGTCACGTGAGAGCCTATAGGAAAATGTTTCCAAATATTCATTCAATAATATTTTAGTGCTCATCATGCGCTAGGCAGTAAACAAGAGAGATACAGCCCTACGCTCAGGAACGCCACAGAAGAGTCCAAAGTCACAGACAGATGGGATTAGAGAGAGTCATAATGGACATTATCATATAACATAAAGTCTTTGAAAAGTTCCACCATGAAAAAACAAAAACAGACCATTTTGGGTTTAGTATTATTGTCCAAACTAACAGAACCCTTCCCTAGTTTTGTTTTTGCTCGCCCCCACACTGGCAATGTCTACCAAGATCCCACGCAACTGGAACTGTGTGGAACACACTTTGGGAAACGCTGAGTAAGCACAATTCAAAAACTAAGAAGGAAATGCTGAACCTGCGAGAGAAGAAAATACACAGTTCGGAGATCTGAGGAGAGGGGAACTCTTTCTGGGACAAGAACAACTGGAAATCCCACGTAACACTGTGAGAGAGTGGGAAGGAGGAGGGAGTGACCAGGGAAACGTCCCAGAGGTTCTGATCCTTCTCAGTGGTTTTCCTTAGACCCTAAGTGATAGAGTCGGAAGAGGGAGATCAATAAAGAAAAAGTGACTTTTGATGTTTCTAAACTTGCCCCTCCCAAGCATCATTACAGCTCTGTCCCCAGCAGGACGAAGAGGCAGTTACCGCTGAGGAACTCTAAACTAGCTCCCGCGCCTCCATCTCTCCCTCTGCCCCTCAGTCTTGGGGGAAAGAATCTTGGATAGTTGCCTCCTCCTTGTGAAGTTCAAAGTCCTGGTGGTATTTGCAGAATTCAAGTAATCTGGGTTACTTACAGAGTGTGACCATGTTTACTTTGCATTGTGGTTGTTGCATTAATATCCCAAACCACTACTACTCAATCCTGGAGTGAAATTTCACATCAAGGCAGAAAGGTCAGCAAACATAATTTTGACTGCGTACTTCAAATGCATGACCATGGTGATATGCACAATTGCATGAAGGTCATATATGACGAGGCTCACTCTACAGTATGAGAGAATGGTGCTACTCCCAGTGGACTCACTCAGGCAGCCCTCGTACGGACTCTGCGGATGAGAATTCCTGGAGACTGCATTGTCAAAATGTTACTCACAGGCTTGGAAAAAGAAAAAACATAATGCACTTTTCTCATATGCTTGAAATGTTTCATAACGAGGAAAAACCACAAGTATTCCATTTAGCCTAACTGAGGTTATTGAGCAGACGCCAGAGCTGTTCCAAAACCGTGTGTGCAGTACTGGCAGCAACCTGAGTAATGCGAGAGCTTTCAGCTTCTCGCAGTGAAAACAGACGAAGTCAGGAAGACCAATGAGAACCTAACCGAGCATCAGCCTTACTTGCCAATCTTGCTGTCACTTGGTATTTTCCAATAAAAAATTAAGTCGGTGAACTTAATCAGAATGACAGCTCTCAGGTATATATTTTATGGTGAAATTAACTGGCACAGTAAAATAATCCAAAGGGTCAGAGTGAGTATCATATATTTGAGTATATAATGCTTTTTCATACATAACAGAAATGTATTAATGGAAACTGTATAGTTCCATACATTTGGACCTTCCTACTGTGTGTAAAATTTTATTTATTTTATAAATATTTTAATGGCTTTACTCAGATGAAATTTCTATTGTCTTCATAACCAAAGAAGGAGTTTTAAAGTTTTAGCAATAACAATTTAAAAGTTTTGACTTGTTTTCACTTTTCACTAATGAATTTTTAGAATCCCTTTACGGTGGATATTCTTTACAACATTATGTCTTTTTCTCTAACAAACTGGCAAACACTTTAAAAAATCATCATATCACCAGTAAGGCTCAGAGAAATAGGCACTTTTATACATTGCTGGTGGAAATGGAATTTGGAACATACTTTTGAAAGTCAATTTGGAGACACACACACGCATACACATGTTCATGTATATGTATGTTATATATGTGTATATATACACATAAATACATGCATTCATATATATGTAGATTTGGCCAATCTCTTAGGGATTTTCTTACAAAAATATTAGAACATGTTCATAGTTATTAATAAAGATGTTCATTGCATTCTTCTAGGTGCTTATAGGTGAAAAAGTAGGAGCAACTTAAATATTCACATTTAATGGAAAAGTTGAATGAATCACATTGTAGTCATACAATGGTTTACCATGTATTCATCAAATCATTTGTAGAGTAATACAAAATGACATGTTAAAGCATTGATGCTATATTGAAAAAGCATGTTACGGCCGGGCGTGGTGGCTTACGCCTGTAATCCTAGCACTCTGGGGGGCCAAGGTAGGAGGATCGTTTGAGCTCAGGAGTTCGAGACCAGCCTGAGCAAGAGTGAGACCCCGTTTCTACTAAAAAAAATATAGAAAGAAATTAGCTGGACAACTAAAAATATATATATAAAAAATTAGCCGGGCATGGTGGCGCATGCCTGTAGTCCCAGCTACTCGGGAGGCTGAGGCAGGAGGATCGCTTGAGCCCAGGAGTTTGAGGTTGCTGTGAG
>CAUYSK010099017.1:0-11691 GCA_963575035.1 Avahi laniger
GAGGGGAGGAGGGGGAGCAGGAGGAGGAGGCGGGAGGAGGAGGCAGGAGGAGGGAGGCACGGGAGGAGGAGGCAGGAGGAGGAGGGAGGAGGCTGAGGGGAGGAGGCGGGAGGAGGAGGGAGGAGGCTGAGGGGAGGAGGAGGCAGGAGGAGGGAGGCACGGGAGGAGGAGGAGGGAGGAGGCTGAGGGGAGGAGGCGGGAGGAGGAGGCGGGAGGAGGGAGGGAGGGGAGGAGGAGGAGGGAGGAGGCTGAGGAGGAGGAGGCGGGAGGAGGGAGGGAGGGGAGGGAGGCGGAGGAGGCGCGGCCGCGAGCGCCCGGCGCGCCATGGCCCGGCTGACGGAGGGCGAGGCGCGCAGGCGGCAGCCCCAGCTCCTGCAGCCGCGGCCCTCGCCCGTGGGCGGCAGCGCGCCCGAGGCCCCCGGCGGGCGGCCCGACGGCATGAAGGACCTGGACGCCATCAAGCTGTTCGTGGGCCAGATCCCGCGCAACCTGGACGAGAAGGACCTCAAGCCGCTGTTCGAGCAGTTCGGCCGCATCTACGAGCTCACGGTGCTCAAGGACCCCTACACGGGCATGCACAAAGGTGGGCGCCCCCCCAGGGCATGCACGAAGGTGGGCGCCCCCCCAATAGGGGCATGCACAAAGGTGGGCGCCCCTCCCCAGTAGGGGCATGCACAAAGGTGGGCGCCCCCCCAGGGCATGCACGAAGGTGGGCGCCCCCCCAGTAGGGGCATGCACAAAGGTGGGCGCCCCCCCAGGGCATGCACGAAGGTGGGCGCCCCCCCAGTAGGGACATGCACGAAGGTGGGCGCCCCCCCAGTAGGGACATGCACGAAGGTGGGCGCCCCCCAGTAGGGGCATGCACGAAGGTGGGCGCGCCCCCTCCCACCTCCCCGCCTCCCGTTCCTGCGCTTCGTCCTCCGCCCCCCCACGTCCCGCCCCTCCCGCTCCGGGGGCGCCGTGACAGCTCCGAGCCGCCCCCCTGCTGCCTCCCCTCCGCCTCTCCTCTCCCTTTCTCTCCTCTCCCGTCTCCCGCAGCCTCCCTGCTCTCCCGCCGCCTGCGTCCTGCCCCTCTCGGCCCTCCCTCTCCCTCCGTCCCCCCGGACCCCCACCCCGTCCTCCCTCCCTCACCCACTGTCTCCTGCCCCTGTGCCGCCGGGGCAGCTCCCCGGACCGCCACCCCTCCCCGCACCCTCTCCCCATTCATTCGGCCTCTCCCCCACCCCACCCCACCCCCACCCCCGGCGAGGCCCCGTCGGGGAAGTTTGCACCTCTGGACTCCATTGCTTTGGCCATTTGCACAAAGCCAGGCCGGCGGGGGGCAGGGCCCGCCCGGCTGTGGGGGACGCGGGGGACACAGATGCCCAGGACCCCAAGCTAATCGGTAACTACAAAGAAAGAGAAGGTGGGGGGCGCCGGGAGCGGAGCCGGCTCTGGGGTGGGGGCTGGGGGTGGTTGAAATGTCCCCCCTGTCCCCAACTGCCCACTGCTTGGCCCAGCTCTGTTGGAGTCCGCACCCCTGCACCCCTCCTGCCCTGCCGGCTCCCTGCGTCCACCTTTGGCTGAAGTTAACAGTGGCCGAGGCTGCCAGCGGGGTGGGGGGGATCTGGAGGCCGAGACAATGAGCTTGGACCGTCCATCTGGGCAGAGCCCAAATCCCAGGCCGCCGGGGCGGAGGAGGGAGGCGTGGGCGACCTCAGAGCCCAGCAGGGGGGAGGCCTGCCCTCTGATGGCATCCCAGGAGGGAGGGGCGCCCAGCGGTGGTGTGTGTGTCCCCAGTCCTTGGCTCAGAGTGTGGGCCCAGCACCTCATTTGGGTGGCTTTGACAGGCTTCCTGTCAGGTGTCAGGGACCGGGGGTGGGGACTTCAAAGGCTTTGTGCTGGACACCCCTGGGCCCCCAGCCTCTTGCAAGACCCGGGAGAGGCCGGGGGAAGGCCCAGGGCCTGTGACCTATTTTGCGCCCACCGCGGTCGTTTGCATGCATGGTAAGCATGAATACATGTTTATTGAATGAATGAATGAACGAACGAATGAATGAATGGCAGGGCTGGGAAGGCCACACGGAGGGTCCGGTGGGATGGAGCCCAGGCCTGTCCCCTGAGCAGCCAGCCCCTCGAGCTGGTACCTTGAGGGGGAGGAAAGAAGCCCTCTCTCCATCCCCTTCCTTTTTCCAAAACCAACCATCGCTCTCCCCCAAAAAAAATTGGGCCGGAAAAATCTGAGTCCTCCGTGTGGCCTGAGAGGGCAGAGGGGGCTCGCACCCAGCCGTGGGTCGTGCTCTGGGGTCTGTGGACGGCTGGAGGGCTTCCCCCACCGCCCCCCAGCCCCTGGTATGTCTGAAGCGCCCATTTCTAGAAAGATTCCAGGGGGAATCCGGCAGCCCACGTGGGCCCGGCAGGCTGCACGGACCCTTGGCGAGTCGGGGCAGAGAGACAGGTCGGTGCAGGCGGCCCCTTCCCCTGCGCATCGTTGAGTCTCCTGTGGAAATCCCTGGCCAGGGAGAGGTGAGGGGTGAGGGCTGGTTCTGAGCTTTTCCCCAGACCTGAGCCTCAGTTTCCCTGCTGTCCACAGAGCAGGGCCGGCGTCCGTGGAGTCACCTGGCTCTGCTCGGAGAGTGTTGGGATTCCGGGGTGCCGTGGGGTCTTTTCCATGGGCGACGTTCCCTTGGAGGGTGAGAATTTACAAACATGGTGTCCCTCACAGCCGGCCACCACCCTCCACTTTTTAGGGAGCCCGGGTCTGTCCGTGTCCCCCAGACAGATGGGCTGGGGTAGCAGGGGACGGTCCTCACGTCCTCTCGGGGCAGGGGACCCCTGCCCACTCATGCGCGGCCTGGCTGGACTTTACCTGGCCTTCGCCGAAGGCTGTCTGGCAGGCGGGCGTGTAGTGGGGACCAGGAGGTGGGGGCGTCTCAAGGGCCAGTGTCTGTGACCCAGGCCTGTGACTGGGGCTCAGCTGTGTGGCTTCAGGCTAGTGGCTGCCCCTCTCTGGGCCTCAGCCGAAGGGAGGTGGAAAAATGAATGAGGAAATTAGGGTTCCGGGGAGGGGAGCGAGTCCGGGCACCTCCTGCCAACACGTGTCTTACTTGGCTTGGTTACCAGGAACCTGCAGCTCGTGGTGCCGGCCAGGAGCAGCGGGGCCGTGGGGTGCAGACCCCAGAAATCCCCCCATAGGCAGCACGTGCCCCCACAGCCTCTGGGTCCCCAGATGCTGGGACTGTCCCGTGAGGCTGGGCAAGAACCAAGTGAGAACATTCCTTGAAGGTTGCTGGCTCCAGGCGCCGGGCGCAGAGAGGCCACCTGGCGCCATCATTCACTCCCGGGGTCGAGTCACCCCCTGTGGAAGGGATCACCGCTGAGGTGTCAGAGCTTATAGCAGGGAAACTGAGGCCCAGAGAGGCACAAATGAGGTGCCACGGCCGGCCAGAGCGAGGCCATCATCACCCACCGGCCCCCCTCCCAGGCCAGGGGAAACAGCAGTGACTGTGTCTGGGTGACAAAGTGGTGACAGGTCCCCCCCAAGCCGAGAGTGAGGCCCCTGCAGAGATGGCGTTAGCAGGGGAGGGGCCGGGACAGCCCCTGACAGCCACAGCCGAGGGTGGCGTGGGGGCGGTGCGATTGCTAGGGGCCGAGCTGAGGCCACCAGAGACCCAGGAGGTCTGTCCCCAGCGATGGGGCGGCGTGGGACGGTTCTCCAAAAAAGGGCAGGCCCACCGCCCATCGGCCCTGGGCTTTTTTGTTTTTGAGACACAGAGATGGAGACAGAGGGATGCAGAGACAGGGAGCGGGGGTTGGAGAGAGATGGGACAGGGTGGCCACAGCCCCAGATCTGCGCCTCCTCCGGAGCGAGGGGGGCTCCCCCAGGAAGGACCCCCACCCTAGGCCGGGGGCTCAGGCCAGGAACTGGAGGCTGGGGTTGGGGCTCCCCCTGCCCCCCCCACCCAGAGACCCTCCCTCCGTCCGAGGGGGCCTCGAGGTGCCCTGAGAGCCGGCGTCCCTCGGCCAATGGGACCGCGTGTCGATGTTCCCCCCCCCCCAGGATACGCAGTGGTGCAAGTCCAGGCACGGCCGCCGGCCCCCCATGTGGGGCAATCGCATAAGCATTTGCATGTTAATGGCAATATTTGTCTTAAAGCGAGGTTGCACCGGGACGGGACGGTGGCGGGTGCACGGCGGGGGCTGGGGGGGCCGTGGTTTCCATGGGAGCACCAGCTGCTGGCGCGGCTCCCGGCGGGCAGGAGGGGAGGCCGTGGCAGGCTGAGCTCTGAGGCATGACATTCCGAGTGTGACACCAGCCCCGGGGAGACAGCGGCGGTGGCGGGCGCGGCCTGGCATAGGGGACCAAGGAGCAGTTGGCTCTCTTCGTGGTGGCCATGGGGACAGCAGCAGGGGCTGGAGCTGAGTCACCAAAGGCCTGAGTGTGCACGGAAGGGACCCTCACCTGGGGTGCTGTGGCTTCCAGCTAGGCGTGCCCCTCTCTGGGCCTCCGTTTCCCCAGCTGCCCATTCTTTATTTAACAGACTTTCACGCATCTGTGACTGTGACGTCGGTTCTGCCCCCTCCCCTCCGCCCATCTGCCTTTCAGGCAGAGAACATTTATTGAACGCCTACTGTATCCCGGCATTTGTGTGGAGCCGTCATGAGCAGGGACCCCTTATGGGATTCACAAGGGAGTGGGCTAGACGTTAATTCTCCATCCACGTGACCAGCCATTATTGAGCACTTGCTGTGTACCAGGCCCTGCTCTAGACCCTGGGACACAGAGTTGGGCAAAGCAGATCAAATCCGTTCCTTGCCCCCTACCCGGATGGCTTCTCCCCCCACATTTCAGCGTGGAGGAGGGAGACCGCTGAGGAAACAGGCGTCAAGGCGTCGAGCTCAGGGATGTTACGGTGGAAACACACACACTGGCGGTGACGACCCAGAGGAGGCCCTGCCCTTGCAGGAGTGGAGGCTGGGGGGATTCTGGGAGGAGGCGCTCGGGGTGGCAGAACGGTTGGGAGCTTGCCATTGAGATGAATGTGGTTTCTCCGCATCTTACCAGCTGCGTGGCCTTGGGCAGGTATCCTAACCTCTCTGAGCCCCAGTGGGGCCTCCTGTTTCAGAGGAAACGGGGCAGGAGGGAACTGAAATGGCAGTGACACTCTTGGCACGGGGCCAGGCACACAGCATGTGCCTGGTCAGGGGGCGCTGGGCATGTTACGTGAGTGCACTGAGACCTGAAGGGCGAGAAGGTAGGGAAAAGTGTTTCTGGCAGAGGGAACCATATATGCAAAGGCTCAGAGGAGCATGAACTCTGGGGAGTCATAGGTGAGGGGAGGACGGAGTTTTTGCCCCGGTGGGGAAGAAATAAAGGATCTTTCTGGCCCCAGGGGCCCCTTCTTCCACAGGCTTTCCTGAGGGGTCTGGCATTGGGGCTGGACTCAGGACGCTGTCCCTGAAACAAGCCTATTTCAAGCCTATGTGAGGCCTCATATTGGCAAGTGAGGCCTTGGCCACTGCAAACACCCGGTAAGACTATGTTTGTTCATTTATTCATTCAGCTAACACTCCCTGAAAGCCCTCTGGGGCCTTGCCTTGTACTGGGCAAGAGAGAGCTCAGGTGGGAGCCAGACATCAACAGCCACAGCTGTTGTGGTCAGGGCCGGGTTAGATGGAGGGATGCAGCGTTGAGGGAACTGGGTAAGGAAGTGGGGGCTCTGCCTGGGGAATCCAGCTGCATGGAGGAGGGGCATTAGAAATGGGGCTTTGAAGGATCAATAGGAGCTTTCCAGGCAGAGAAAGAATCTCATTTGTGCCTTCCCTGAAACACTTACTGTGTTCCAGGCCCTGTGATGGGCATGGAACATGGCAGTGAACAAGATAAGGTGGATGTCTCTGCGCCCCCTGGATATGGGCAGAGGGAGTGGATTTGCAGAGGCCTGGAGGTGTGAAGATGAATTTTTGCAGCTGGGGTAGAGGAGGAATTCGGCGAGGCATAGGAGGTGAGGCTGCAGAGTCAGCATGGGGTGGACCCTGAAGAGCCTCCAATACTGGACTTAAAGGTGACCAGCGCCAGAGGGAGCGGCTGGTAGGTTTGGAGGGTGTTGACCTACAAGAGTCCAGTTGGTCTGGGGTTATGGTCGTCGTCACGGACATGTAAGCTCTTTGAGGGCAGAGTCTGCATCCTGTTCACCATGTTGAAGTGGAGCATGCGGATGCGCAAGGGCGTGAGGGAGCGGGAGGTGTGCGGATGGGGGAGGGGGCTGGCTGACAAGTGGGTGGGTGGATGGACGTGCAAACCAATGGACGCAGACATGGAGGGATGGGCGGGTGGATGGCAATGACCCAGTGGGTGTATGAGCAGATTGGGTGGATGAAAAAGTGGGTAGGTGGATGGAAGGCTTGGATGGATTAGTGGATGGGTGGGTAGGTCGATGGATGAATGAATCGATAGATGGGTGAGTGGGTAGGTGGATGGATGAATGGGTGGGTGGATCAGTAGGTGTATAGATGGATGGATGGATGGATAAATAGATGAGTAGATGGATAGATGGGTGAATGGATCCATGATGGGCGGATGGAATATTAATGGATGGCTGGATGGGAGGATGGATGGACGGATGTGTGGATGGATAAATATATAAATAACGGATGGATGGATTAATAGTGGAAGGCAAGGCGGATAAGTGAATGTTTTGGTGGAAGGGTGGATGAATTGAGTGGATAATGGGTGGATGGACAGGGGTGTGGACAGGTGGGTAAGCGCATGGGGGGAGGAATCGCTGGTGTCGTGATGGGGACTAAAGCCATGGGGTGAGTCAAGGTGCCTGCCGGCGAGAGATCGGGGGTCCCGAAGGAGCCCTCAAAAACCCCCACGTGTCAGGCTGGGGCAGAGGCAAAGGCAGGGAGGTCAGAGGTCGCCTGGGAGGCAGCATGCCTGACGCAGGGTGCAGGGGTGGAGGCCAGGGACGCAGCCCCTGTCCTCTTGATCAGGAGTACACACATCCATGCAGTCAGGGACAGTAAACAGGGAGAGAAAGCCTGTCTGTCTTGCTGTCCCCAGCGATGGGGGGCACAGCTTCGGGCTGAGAGGAGGGAGGAGAGGCGGATGGCAGAGGAGGGAGGCTCTTGTGTATTTCTCAGTGCGTGATACCGTGAGTCCCATTTTGTGGATGAGAAAGTGAGCGCTCAGAGAGGTTAAGTGACTGGCCCAAGATCACACAGCAGAGAGGCACTGGGCTGGCTTCGATCCTCATCTTTCACCACGAGGTGACAGAGCTGAGGTGAAAGACCAAGGGTGTGGGACCCCGGAATGCAGGGGGTTTGGGATCAAAGGGGTTTGAGACGGGACTGGTGCCCTGGCTGGGGGCAGAAGGAGACAAACAGCGGTGTCTTCCTTGTCTCTGTCTCTCCTGCACACAGCTGGCGCATAATAGGTGCTCAGGAAATACTGGATGACTGCATGCAGGGTGCGGCGGGCAGAGCGGGGGTAAGAATGAATCGAATGTGGTCGCTGCCCTCGAGGAAGCAGTTGGGATCTGCGTGTGTCGGTTTAGACACAAAACAACTCGGTTCATTCTGCGAGTATTTATTGGCACCTTCTGTGTGCCCGGTATTGTGCAGGCCACAGGGACCCAGCCCTGGATGAAACCCCTACGAGCCTCTGTCCTCACGGCGCCTGGCGTGTGGGAGGCACAGCGAAGAGGCCCGTGCGGCGGGAGCAGAGGGAGGAGGGGGAGAGGGAGGAGGGCAGCGGAGGGCAGGCTGTGCAGGGCCCTGAGGCTGCGGGGAGGACTTGCAATGAGCTTTGACCCTGAGGGAGCTGGGAGCCATGGGAGGCTGTGGGCAGAGGAGGGCTGGGCCCTGACGCAGGTGCTCACAGGCGCCCCTGGTGGCAACTTTGGGGAGCACAGACCGTGGGGGGCGAGGGCAGAGGGGACCCGGCTGGGGCCGGCCAGGGCAGAGCTGTGAGAAGCGGCCACATGTTACAAAACTGGGAAATCACAGCCCGGTGGGAGACCCACAGGGATGGGGACAGCCCCTGGGGGTGCCCGAGGCCCCCCTTGCTGGGGGTAGGGAGGGTTTCCAGGGGAGGCGGCTCGTCGGCTGGGACTCGAAGGTCGGGGAGGCAAAGACAGGGGTGAGGTTGCGTGGGTCAGTGGATGTGGCCTGGGTCAGGGCATAGCAGGGACACGCCCACCGTCTGTCCGGGGTCAGTCCCAGATCTGCCGAGCTCCCAGGGAAGGGACGAAAGTCGCAGACTCATGCATGAAGTTGAGGACTATGGATCATAAGGAGGAAAAACTAGTGTTTGTTTTCTTTTCGTTTTTAAACAATTTTGTGGTTTATGATGATGTTTTTTAGGCCATTCGATCGGCATACTGAGCCTTGGTGGTTTAAGGAGTCCCCCCCGCCCCCAGTGCTCTGGAATTTTCTGAAACTTGGAAGCACTTTATCCACCCAACCCCCAAGTTTGGGTTCAAATCCAGGGGTTGTTTCTGGCTCGCTGTGTGGCCCCAGGAAAGCTGCTTAAGCTCTCTGGGCTTGGTTCGCTCCTCTGGGATATGGGGACCAAAATAGTCGATGGGTAGAGTGACGACTTGGGCGGGGCTGAGGGCCCTGTGCACACAGCTCGTGCTCCCTTGCTGGGCTGTTTTGGGGGGTTTTCACCAGTCCTGGGAGGTACTGTCCGTAACGCCCCCCCAAACCCTGAGATCCAGCAGGGCCCAAACCCGGCTCCACATCTTTCTTCCAAACCACTTCCCTGAAATTCACCCCAAACCATTAACATTCTAGGACAGAGGTGGAGCATGTCTAGAAGCCAACTGTTTGGTTTGTAGATATATTGAATTATTACGAGGTTACTTCATGATACAGGCTCCCCCCAAACATGGGGCTCTGACTCCCGGAGGAGCCAGGCAGGCAGGGTGAACCCCAGAGAGCTTTCAATGGTGGGGAGAAGGTGCCCACCTTACAGATGAAGAGACTGAGGTTCACAGTGGCCCAGGTCACACACAGGACCACTGGGTCCCCATCTGGGTTTGTGTCCTAGGGCCATCTAGGGCTGACCACAAAATTAGGAGGGTTGAAACAGCTGACATTGCTTCTCTCACGGTCCCAGAGGCCAGAAGTCTGAGGTCGCGCAATGCGGCATTGTGGGCGGGACTGCGATCCCTCTGGGGGCTCCAGGGGCGGGTCCTTCCTGCCTCCTCCAGGCGACCTTGGCTTGTGGCCACGTCACTCCAGTTTCTGCCTCCGTCTCCACGCTGCTGTCTCCTCTGCGCCTGTCTCCTGTCTCTTATGAGGACACTTGTCACTGGATTTGGGGCCCACCTTAATCGACGATGATCTCATCTCGAGATCCTTAATTAAATCTGCAAAGACCCTTTTTTTCAAATAAGGCCACAGTCCAGGTCCAGGATGCACATATCTTTTTTGGGGGGGGCCATCATTCAGACCCCAACATCCAAGCCAGGCCCAGGCATCCTCCCCCACCCCCGCCGCCCCTCAGCCCTGTCCCCTCCAGTGGCGTCCCCCACTCTGCACATTTCAGGCAGAGCCACCCGCTGCCCTCTGGACGTTCCCCAGCCCCGCATCCCTCCCTGGCCCCAGGCTGACCGCACTCGGGGCTGTGTCGGGCTCCGCCTCCTCTGTGTCACCGAGCAGGGTGTTGTCCCCGGGCTGAGCAGGGACCTGTTGCTTTGGAGAGAGCACCGAGAAAGAGTCACTTCCCCAGAAAAGACATCCCTGGGGCTGGAGAGAGGGGTGTCCTTGCGGGCTGGGGTCATGCAGGGCTGACTCTGCCACTTCCTTTATTTTTTTAATATTGTGTTCCTCCTTGTATTGCCATTAGTATCCTGAGCTTGTTTATGGCAAAGTCTTGTTTTGTCAATGGCCGGTGCCTCAGTTTCCCCATCTGTAAAATGAGGATGGGACTAGACAGGGACGCCATTCTCTTGGGCTAATCTGAGGACTCGGAGGACTCGTGTGGACAGAGTGTCCTGTGACGTGCCTCGTGCTCAATCCGCATCCACTGTTATGGTCGTTGCTATATTAGGAGTCATGACACTCCAGCAGCTCAGATCTTGGGGCAGAGGGCAGAGGGCAGAGGATCTCAGTGTGAGGAGGGACCCTCAGGATTCCCCAGGGGTGAGGTTTCCTCTCTGGGGAGGCCTTCCTTGCTTGCCTCCAGGGACTGGGAACTCCCTCCCTCCCAAGAGAGCTGCGCTGAGGCAGATCTAGTTATTAGGAAATTTTAATCCATGGAGCAGGTCTCTTGCTCCCCAAGGATCCTGTGCCCCTCGGTCCCTGATAATGCCCTTGGGTCTGGAGAGCTGAGTGCTGGTCAGTATTAAAAACCAATGGCCTTCATTAACCGCCGAAAGTCTGTGCCAATTGGGACTGTGTGAGTTTGCTCGGGTTGCTGTAACCACGTGCCACAAAGTGGGTGTCTTAGACAACCGAAAGTTATCCTCCCAGAGTTCTGGAGGCCAGAAGTTGGAGAGGAAGGCGTGGGCAGGGCTGGTCCCTTCTAAGGCCATGAAGGGGAATCTGTCCCAGGCCTCTCCCGGCTCCTGGTGGTGGCCGCATCCTTGGTGTTCCTTGGCGTGTAGATGCGTCACCCCGATCTCTGCCTCCTCCATCACGTGGCGTTCTCCCTGCGTGTGTCTTGGTGTCTGGATCAGGGCCCATCCTAATGACCTCATCTCAACCAACTCCATCTGCAACGGCCCTGTCTCCAGACGAGGTCCAACTCTGAGGTCCTGGAGATTAAGACAGCAACCTGTGATGTGAGGTGGGGCACATTCAACCCATGAGGGTATCTATGAATCAAGCCTCTAATTGTCCCAAAGTGGGGAAACATCGCACATTTTCACCAGCTAGTAAAGACGAGCTAAGAGCCCGAGAAGAGATTGGACCGGGAGACCAGGGAGGCCATGAGAGAGCATTTCAGCACCGGGGACAGCGGCTTGCGGGTTCTTGTGTGCCTGCGTGTGTTGTCTGGGGCTGCCGGCCTTAAAGGCTGCTTAGAGGACCCATCCTTATCCTCCCTGGGCCACCACCCTTCGAGTTCTGCAGACTCCACAGGCAAAAAAAAAAAAAAAAAGGATCTTAGGAAAGACACTTTTAAATTATTTTTTTAAGACAGGGTCTTGCTCTGTCACCCAGGCTGGAGTGCAGTGGCGTCAGCCTAGCTCACTGCAGCCTCCAACTCCTGGGCTCAAGCGATCCTCCTGCCTCAGCCTCCCAAAATGCTGGGACTACAGGCGCCACCACACCTGGCTAATTTTTCTATTTTTTTGTAGACATAGGGTCTTACTCTTGCTCAGGCTGGAGGGACATTTTTTGGCCATTATTTTACAACCGGCTGAAGCCCAATTTCTTGCTGATAATGCCTGATTTCTCTCAGGCCTTAATGCTAGTTGTTTTAGTGTGATCATTATTTTTTTTTGGAAGATCTTGGGGAATAAAATTCCAAAAATAGAAACATCAAGAAGAGAATAGACAGACAAGCCATGGAATGGTAGAAGGTGTTTGGGTCACATATAACAACCAAAGATTAGGACACAGACTCTACATAAAGAGCCCCCTACAAAGCGACGAGGTGTCCAACTTTATTAATAACTATAGGAATGTACATGAAAACCTCACTGACATACAATGACACACCCATTAAATGACTAACATTTAAAAGGTTGGCAAAGCCAA
>CAUYSK010099019.1:0-44621 GCA_963575035.1 Avahi laniger
ATGCATTGTGAGAATATTTTCATGTTAGATAAAGTGCTGTCCAACAAAAATAGAATGTGAGCTACATGTATTAAAATTTTTCTGGCAGCTACATTTAAAAAGTAATAAAAAGGCCAGGCATGGTGGCTCACAGCTGTAATCGCAGCACTTTGGAAGGCCAATATAGGAGGATTGCTTGAGCCCAGGAGTTTGAGGTTACAGTGAGCTATGATCACACAACTGCACTCCATCCTGGGTGACAGAGTGAGCAAGACCCTGTCTCAAAAATAAATAAGCCAGGCGCGGTGGCTCACATCTGTAATCCTAGCACTCTGGGAAGCCGAGGTGGGAGGATCACTCAAGGTCAGGAGTTCAAGACCAGCCTGAGCAAGAACGAGACCCTGTCTCTCCTAAAAATAGAAAGAAATTATCTGGACAACTAAAAAATATATATAGAAAAAATTAGCCGGGCATGGTGGCGCATGCCTGTAGTCCCAGCTACTCAGGAGGCTGAGGCAGTAGGATTGCTTGAGCCCAGGAGATTGAGGTTGCTGTGAGCTAGGCTGATGCCACGGCACTCTAGGCCAGGCAACAGAGCCAGACTCTCTCTCAAAAAAATAAAATAAAATAAATGAATAAGTAGATAGAAAAAAAACCCCAAGTGAAATTAATTTTAGCAACTTGTTTACTTAACCCATTATATCCAGAATATTCTGATTTCATGTGGCCCTAGCCACATTTCAAGTGAATAGCCACATATGACTAGTGGCTTAAGAAAGGCTTCGTGGAGAAAGATGGCATTTGAGCCTTGCTGTGAATTTTGTATGCAGAGTAAGTGGGAAAAGCCATTCCAGGTAGGGGGAATGGCTTAGTGAGCAAAGACAGAAAAACACTTTGTATGTGAGAAAACCATTTTGGCAGAAGCTCGTATGTGGAAGACATGTTGTGGGAAAAGTCTGGGAAGGTAGCTTGGCAAACTTTCACTGATAGGGAAGGAAATCTAACTCCACTCTCCACAGCAGGAAACTTTAAAGACTTTTGAGCAGGAAGTGACTTGATCAGAGCTTTAAGAAAGTAAAATGAGTCTTACAGCAAAGAAGCGAAGGAGGCTGGAGATAATGAGTGACTGAAAGCCGTGGGACTAAGGCAAGATTATGGATGGAGGTTTATTATAGACATAGAAATAGGAACAATTTCATTTCTCCTTTGTCTGCTGCCTTCCTCCAAACTGCTGGGTGTTGTGTAACCCATTTCCTGTTGAAATTGGTCTAGCTGCTTCAAAATCCTCATTATATAAGTCAAAAGTTATGTAAGCAGTAGCCATCGGGATGTTGAGCTATGGATTTTGTTTTTTTGCACATTGTTCCTGTGTGTGTGTAATTAAAATTTTTGAAATGTGGATATATGGATCCAGACTTTTTTAAGGCATGCATTCAGTCTCACTGTATCATGATGATTCTCAATCCCCAGAAACTCTTGCAGTGATCTTACAGAAGCTTAAAACAATTGGCCCCAAACCAGAAAGGCTGCATGTTATTTTGGGAAATAGGGAACGAACATTTGAGAGGTCCCAGTGAGCTGAGGATTTTTTGGAGAAGTATGATTTAACTTTTAATGCTTGGGAAGGAGACAGGAGGAAGGTACTTATTATAAACTGGGGGCCTGGGTGGGCCAAAGAGTTTTGTGGCATCCTTTAGCAATGTCAATCTTGTATATTTCTCTCTTACTCCATTATAATACTGCATGAGGTGGCTTGACTCTGAATTGGCTTTTAGCCAGCACTTTATTATTTGGAATCTTTCATAGGTGGAGTTGCACAGGTAGTGTTTTATGAACTTTGAAGTGGGCCTCTAAGGGACTTGTAGCTTTGAATTAGCCTACAGACTAGAAATTTTCTAAAGTTTGTTGAGTCATTGAAAATTGGCTTCTCTCTGGGTGCTTGGCACTTTTAGGGACAATGAAGTAGGGTTATTTAATGATGGAGATATTGTCCTGACCTCAAAGACTTTAATGGTCAAGAACGTTGGACATACTGAGAGAGTATCCACAGAGGAGATTGGTTCCAGGGCCCCAGCGGATACCAAAATGCAAAGATGCGCTCAAATCCCTGATATAAAATGGCGTAGTATTTTCATATAACCTATGCATGTCCTTTCATGTACCTTTAAATCATCTACAAGATTACTTGTGATACAATGTAAATGCTATGCAAATAGTTGTTATACTGTATTTTTAATTTGTATTCTTAATTTTTGTATTCTTAATTTTTATTTTTAGAATATTTCCTACCCACAGTTAGTTGAATCTGTGGAAGTGGAGCCCATGGATACGGAGGGCCAACTATTGTATATAATTTTAAGATGATAGAGTATTTCTGATGTACTTGTATTAGAGTAGACTAGGTTGTATTATGGTAACAGCCCCGGCATCTCAATGACTTAACCCAACAAAAGTGTCTCTTTTTCACCCTGCATGTCCAGTGAAATCTGTAGGAATCTGCACTATACAGTCACTCAGGGACTCAAGCTGGCAGAAACTCCAGTTGTATGACTGTACCACCTACAATACATGGCCTTCTAGGTGGCTGCTCTAAGAGAAGAGAGTCTAGGGGACCACACATAGGACTTTCAGTTTTAGCTTGGAAGTAGCATCATTTTGCTTATGCTTCATTGGACAGAACTACCCAGATGGCCCCTCCTAACTGCTAGGGTCGGGGTGGGCTGAGAAATAAAGGGGAGCAAATGGAATATTTCTTGGGAATTACTGTCTCTGCCTTAGTTTCATTGTAGTGTTGAGTGAAGGTGTCAGGCGGATCAGGGTGAGACTCGCTTCACTGAGTGTAAGCTTGCAATTAGTGAGCCTTATATAGGACATAGCTCAGAATGTGATTTAGTTAGATAATAAGCTGTAGGAGAAAAATCAATTTTTTTCTGTATTGCCTAGATTTTGAAAAGTATGTCTTGTATCATTGTACCCCATCTAATAAAACATTTTTGTGTGATAGGTCCCTGTGTATAGAATTTCTCTCTTGGAAATACAGAAATAACTTTTGAGGCAAAACCATTTTTTGAGTAAAAGTTTTACTTTCTTTGCTATTTTTAAATTATCAATCATTTTCAGAGTCTTAAATTGTTGTACCATGTATATAGTAATGAAAGAATTTGTTTTAAAAATGCTGACATTCCCACTGCTATTTAAGTAGTTTTTCATCTTTTTATACTTCAAGATATTAGCCTAATTTTACACTGTGTGGCATATAGATACATTAAAATTGAAACCAACTCATTTTCTTTAGTAAATAACTTTCTAGCTACACAGTATCCAAAAATTACTATACTCTATGAATGGCGATTATTATAGTGGCAAATTGACTAAGGTGAGGTGAGTAATATAAGAAGTATTCACTGGTTGGTTTGTATAAAGGATTTGATAAATTGATAAACCGAAGTCACTAAGATTTTTGTCTATTTCAGAAAAACTTTTAAGTGAACTCAGTTACAGTTCAAACGAATTCATTTATGGTTTGAAGTTCTGTTACAGTGCCTCTTGTTGTACACTCCTATCTCTTGCAACCTGTACTGTATACAAAATTAGTGCCTGATGTTTATGTATAATGTTTTAAACTTTTCAGAGTGCCTTCACGTATGTTAGGTCATTTGTTCCTTATAACAGCCCCATTAAGAGAGTTGGGAATGTTCTTGTGTTCCACTAAGGAAATGGAAGCTCTTAGGTTAAGTGATTTAACTAAGGTCCTATGACTTGTAAGTAGCCCGGGCTAGACAGGGCCCAAGGCTGCCTGCCCTTCATTTATGCTCTTCCTCTGCAGTGTGTCCTTGTAACAAAGTTAGCAAATTGCAAAAGATATGATAGTAATGGCTCCCATTTTTCAGGTGTCCGCTGCTTCATGGGCACTGCCAAGTAGATCATTTAAAATCAAATCTTTTGCTTCAAGATTGATGGAAGCAGTCATCCTGCTTAAAGTATTTCCCCCTATATTTTGGGAAAAAACAGGTTTGGTCAAAACCAGGTAATTCCTTACAGGACAGTGAAGAGAGTACTTCCTGTAATAATAGAAGGGAATTGGACTAAGATTTAAAAAAAAAAAGAAACAGACAGTTATTGAGAGAATTAAAGGACATATAGTTAGCATAAACTTCTAAAGAAATAGTTATTAAGCAGTCTGTGTTGGGGAGGCAAATTAGGATAATGGCCAAAAACAAAAGCTCTAGAGCCAGATGGATTGAGTTTGAGTTCTGGCTCTCTAACATCTGGTTGCAGTGTTGCTCTGGGTATATCAGTTGCCTTCTCTGAACCTTCATTTCTTCCCTCCTAAGAAGAGGGGAGGGGGTTGTTATAAACATACCTACCTTGTAGGACTGTTGAAAACTTAATTGACCAAAATAATAAAAAGGCCTTAGCAAAGTTTTTGGCCTTTAGGTGCTCAATACACGGTCACTATTGTTGATGGCATTTGTAACTAGATGTTTCACGTTCAGTATGCTTCTTTCCAGCTGGGTTGGAAGAAGATTCACACATAATGTTTCCTGGGCCCTGAAGCCTGACATTTTTTCTTTCTCTTTCTTTTTTCTTAGTCTTGTTCTAGGGAATGACCATGGATAAGAGTGAGCTGGTACAGAAAGCCAAACTCGCTGAGCAGGCTGAGCGCTATGATGATATGGCTGCAGCCATGAAGGCGGTCACGGAACAGGGGCATGAACTCTCCAATGAAGAGAGAAATCTGCTCTCTGTTGCCTACAAGAACGTGGTAGGCGCCCGCCGTTCTTCCTGGCGTGTCATCTCCAGCATTGAACAGAAAACAGAGAGGAACGAGAAGAAGCAACAGATGGGTAAAGAGTACCGTGAGAAGATTGAGGCAGAACTGCAGGACATCTGCAATGATGTTCTGGTAAGAAGCCAGTGCTTCTGTTTTAAACAATGATTTCTACGTAGTATTAATTTAATATACAAATGCAGACTCTCAAGCCACCTACGAGAGAGAGGTGACTGAATGTACTGGAAAGCTGCAAATCATTTGCAACTAATTTTTAAGCATATGATGTGATTTTTCTCGCTTTTTGCTTGATCAGAGATTGTTCATCACTTAAGGGGTATTTTCCTCTCTTATCAAAAAGACCTGTGAAAAAGAGGAGCATTTATTCAACATCCCTCCATATTTTCTTTTAAAAATCGAGGTCAAGTAGACAGGATTCTAGATAGATGCAGCCGCAGATAGGCTGCTCTGTGTATAAGTCAGAGCAGTGATGTCATCTCCAGTAGGGGAGGCAGGATCCAAAGCCCGAGCTGTCTCTCAGCCTCTCCTCAGTCGTGCCTTCACAGTGTTCAGTCTGTTTTTGTCTGAAAGTTAGGCACATCCAGCAGGTTCAGCATGCCTTTCAAAGCCACATCAAAAGTGGTTTGGGGATTCTCCTCTCCTGTGTTTTACATAAGCCTTAGTCAGGTGATTGCTTCCCTCTGGCCACTTTGGGGTTGAATGGGAGGGGCTCATATCCTAGAGCAAATCATGAGCATATTGTCTTTCCCTCACATCCTGAGCCCACTGGGAACTTTTTTTTTCTTCCAGGTGAAATCAGGTAAAAATGAACAGTGAGGGCTGCTTTGAAGGGAAAAGGAATTCACACTTGTGGATCTACCTCCTCCCCTGCTGGTTGCCTCTCCGAATTACTGCCCATGACACCTTTCTTTTGAAAACCAGTACAAAGCTTGTCAGCCATCAGGCAGTACTACTCTTCCCTAAACCATAAGGAGTTACACCCTGTTTGTCTGCAGAGAATATTAAAACGACTGCTGCCCCTTGCATCTTCTCACTTTGATTAAATCCCCTCATAACTAAGCTTGCATTGAGCTTCTCTTTTTATTAGACTCATAGTATAAGAGTGACATGGCTAAATTTGTTGCCTGTTGGTAATTTGGGGGTTTGTTAATGGTGCACTAATTCCTGAATGTTAGGTACATCTGGTATTCAGATGAAGTATGGCATGCATTCCAAGGGCAAGAAAGTTCCATAATTCCTGAAATGTAGACCAGCTTTTAAGAGAATCTGAAAGAATGTGAAGAAGAGCATGGTACTTACTGCCTCTTAACCAGTTTTTCAGGATGCCACATTCTAAAACAACTCTTCGAAAATATTGCTCTGTATACGAAGCTTGGACTCCTTCAGAACTGCTTTTGTTGTAAGCATAAATGTTTAAAGGAATTTATTATTAATATGTTAGCTACTCTTTGAGTGCTTACTACGTGCCAGGCAACGTGTTAAGCGCTTTATGTACCTTGACTCATTTATCCTCATAACTACCCTGGATGATGGCTTTTGTGTTCCCCATTGTATAGCTGAGGAAACTGAGGCTCAGGGCAATTAGGTAATTTGTCCAGGGTTATACAGATACAGATTGTAAGTGGCAGAAGAGGGATTTCTATCCAGGTTGGGTTAATTCTAAACTTAGTTCCTGGCAGTTTTGCTCTATTATCACTTTTTTCCTTCAAAAATTGAAATTTTTTTTTACCCCTCTAATTATAGGAATAATACATGTTTATGAGGTTTTTTTTTTTTTAAAAGGAAGGAGGGGTAACAGGGCAGAAGAGTATAAATAAGAAAGTAAAATCACTTCTAATCCTATCACCCAGAGAACCATTATTAACATGATTCTTCCAGGCTTTTCCTTTATGTATTTGTGTGCATGTACACATGTATAACATACATATTTTTTAATATTAAAATAGGATTGTTGTGGTATTGATAATCTGCTTTTTTCCCACTCATTTCTTTTAAAAGTCTTTCCATGTTACCTGTGTAGTTCTGCATCACCATTTTTAAGGCCTACATAGCATTTCATTGTATGGCTGTACTTTAACCCTTATGGATGGTCAAAATGATATTTAACAGAAGAATACAGGCATCTGCTGTTATGACCTGGACTAACCAAACATTTAGAAGCTTGGGTGGAAAGTAGAGTTTGTTTTTTTTTAATGTTCCAAAAAATTATTTACAAATGGTAGTGTGAATCTCTAATTTCAAACATAGTTTTAACATCTTGTAAATAATTCTAAATTCTTAACAATGTGCATCGTATTTTAGGAGCTGTTGGACAAATATCTCATTCCCAATGCTACACAACCAGAAAGTAAGGTGTTCTACTTGAAAATGAAAGGAGATTATTTTAGGTATCTTTCTGAGGTGGCATCTGGAGATAATAAGCAAAGTAAGTAATATTTTTAAAGAGAAATTTGATCAATAGTGGAGGTAGTCTTCTTTCATGGGAGCAGAGTTTTTGCCTTGTTCACCATAGACGCTAACATCACAGCACTCAGAATTTAAAAGACCACAGCGTTGTGATAAACAGGGTCATGGGATTTGGCAAAATACATCGAAGGGGCAAACATGGAGGCATTAAAAGTCTGGTATAGAGCGCATTTAAAGAGAACTTTATCTTGAGGATTATTTGGTAGCTGTCTTTTTTAGAGGTGAAACTTTAAAATATTTGATGGTATGAAACTACTGTAGTGATGCATTTCTTTTATCATGTATTATTGTGATGGTGATAACCGTAGCTACACTTTGTTAAGTGCCTACTATGTGTCAAGTACTTCAGAATCTCATTTATTTCTCACTCAACCATAGAGTTTAGGTGGCAGTCTGCCCATTTGTCTGGTAAGGAAACCAAGGCTTCTGGGGGTTTTTACTTGCCCCGAGCCACAGACTTAGTGAATAAGAGTTGGAAATTCAAGTTCGAGTGTGATGACTCTAAAGCCCAGGATTTTTCCACTAGAACACTGTTTTTCACGTTCTATCTATCTATTTCTTAACTACGTTAGTAGACTTTGCCATAATCATCTTCATTTCTCTCCAAAGCATTTCATACAGTTCTTGGCTTAGAATAAATATTTAACAAATGTTTAATTGAATGGTAGAGATATCTCATTTGATAGGTCACATGTGCTCCTGCCTAGTTTGGTAAAATAATTTGATGGTGGAGCCAGTGTGTGATGCAACCTATGAAAGAACTCAACCTTTAATATTTGTCATCCTTCTTGTAGCCACTGTGTCGAACTCCCAGCAGGCTTACCAAGAAGCATTTGAAATTAGTAAGAAAGAAATGCAGCCTACACACCCAATTCGACTTGGCCTGGCACTTAATTTCTCAGTCTTTTACTATGAGATTCTAAACTCTCCTGAAAAGGCCTGCAGCCTGGCAAAAACGGTGAGAAAGACCCTGTGTGGTTTCTGATCATAGTAAAATGTGCTTGTGCTTTTTCTACTAACTTCTTTTTATTCCTCAACATACTCCTTGTCTTGGACTTTTTTGAAAGATTTTCTGGGGGTGAGAGTATATCTTTTATATAACGAATACGGACCTTTCACTCTTTGATTCCTTCTCAAAACCTCCTGCTGGTTTTTGTTTTATTTTGTTTTGTTTGATTACTGGTTTTGGGAGGATGGTTTTGTAGAAGATTCCAGATGAACATAGTTTATTGTTTTTTATCAAGCTTTGGGCCTTGGTTATATACTGTCATCCTTTAATCAAGATTTGAGGTTACAGCTGTAAAAAGAAAGAAATCAGACCACATTCTCCCTGTGTGCTGGATTACCTCCTATCTTCTTCTTTTGTCCTCTTCTAAATATTTTTATAGTCTTTTAGCATGCATACTGTTATTTAAATTCTTTTTAATTTGGAAAAGTTGTCTGAAATGAATTCTCAAAGTTCCGTCACTTAATCAAATCAGATTTAATGATGTGAGCTTCACCATTCTCCCTTTATCCCTGTATCCAGAACTTTTGAGTTTTAGTAAAAAACATTGTTTAATTAAAAAAAGAGGATTGCTAGAAATGTCTTAGATAATTAAAACATGTGAATTTGCCTAGGATGACTGTACTAGGGTTAACAGTAATATCGCTTACATGTTAGGTACAGCAAAGTTCTTATCTAGGAATTTCTTTCATCATTGGTGCTTTATAAATATGCATTATATGTTTGCTGAAACAACTAGCAAACAAGGTAGTTAGCAAACTAGGTAGGTAGCAAACAGCCTAGATTCCCCCAAAAAGAGAAATTATATTCACTTAGCAGAAAAAGGTGGGCTGAACTAGCTCCAGAGAAATTGTGAATTCTTTGCTAAAGGCTCTTTGTTTTAGGCATTTGATGAAGCGATTGCTGAATTGGATACGCTGAATGAAGAGTCTTATAAAGACAGCACCCTGATCATGCAGTTGCTTAGGGATAATCTCACTGTAAGTACCACTTTTAGAGGGTTTCTAGTCTTTTTCCTACTCACTTACTTAATAATTCACTGTTACCCAAAATTCAAGAGAGAATTTGTACTCTGTTAAATATAGTTAATGTTTTGAATTGTTAAATTGGTCATAAATGACTGCGAAAGTTTTGACATTTGCAGTGACCACTGTCTGCAGTACAGGAAGAATTTTGAACAGTTGAGCAATACCTCCCTGGATAAGTTTTAGTAGCCCTACTTTGATTTTAACTTTTTTTTCCATTCTTTTACAGCTGTGGACGTCGGAAAACCAGGGAGATGAAGGAGATGCTGGGGAGGGAGAGAACTAATGTCTGATGTGCTTCGTGATCTGTTCGGTGACACTCTGTACCCTCCACATATATCCCTTTGTGCGATAAAAAAGAAAAAAATCGTACGTCGACTTTCAATTTTTCACAGCCTCAGCCTATCAAAAATGGTTCATGGGATAAACAGCCGGTATTTGTATCTAAAACTCAGATTGGTCATATAAATGCCACGGCACTCTGAAGTTTTGATTTTGATTAACATTGACAGAATTACTGTGTGTTTAATTTTTTTTAAACTGAACACTGTGATTATGGGGTTTTGTAATTTAGCAGAACTCTTACTGGTAGAAAAAATAGATCTGAATCATGTGTAACATTTTGGAAGTTTAATATGATATCAAAATAGTCACTGAAATACAATTCCATTGTAAAGTTGTACAGAAAGTTATAGAGATTATATTGTGAGGCTGGGACTCGGATTGAGACACCTATCATTTGGCATTCTAGTTTAATGGTAATTCACAGTAATTCTGCCTGTAGTTTGGGGGCTATAGACACTTTACAGTTCTGGGCTGTTGCCACTCTTAAGTTCATGACCATAAATGTCCACAGTGTCTTCCTCTGAGGAAACTCGAAGCCTGAAATTGAAATTCTTTGTGGCAGATAACTGGCTTATGACACCTTGAAAAGTTCTAGTGCTCCTATAACACACCTGAGTGAACCCCCTTTCCTACAGCAATATGTTACCAAGTTGCAACTTGTACTTCAATAGTGAAATCTGTTTTCATTGTTAACATTGAGCTAAAGAAGGAAAAAAAGCCGTGTATTTTATGAATGGCCTTATCTGTTTTCTGGATAATACTTTAAGAATCATGTTCTGAGTCAGGTGCAGTGGCATGCGCCTGTAGTCCCAGCTCCCTGTAGTCCCAGCTAGCTACTCAGGAGGTTGAGGCAAGGAGGATCATTTGAGCCCAGGAGTATGAGGCTGTAGTACGCTACGATTGCACTTGTGAATAGCCACTGCACACCAGCCTGGGAAATACAGCAGGAGATCTCGTCTCTAAAAAAAAAAAAAAGAATAATGTTCCATAGAGATTGCCTTTCACTTGAGGAGTACTCAGTCTTTGGATTCTTCCTAGCTCCGGGCTTTTAAATTTTGAAATCTAAACATTCTTTCCCATTGTCCTATTAGACTGTTAACTTTGGTTTTCTCTTCTCTTTAAATTTCTGTCCTGTTTCATTACTTTTTTCTTTTTGAATTCTATCTTTATCTTTTGTTCACTTTTTAATACTGTATATGGGCAGGGGTTAGAGACATTGATGAGCAAGCCTTGCTTTAAAGAGAAGAGCTTCCGGCACCATAGTTCTGTCTTCCTCCAGTTCTCGACATGGTTGTTGGTCTTCAGTCATACCAAGATCTGAATCAAAAAGTATTTCTAAATTTCCATGATTTTTCCCTTGATTGCAGTCTGCCCTGACCCTGATAATGCCTGTTAGTACCTGTCACCAGATCTCCCAAGTGTACTCATCCAGCTCAGTTCTCAGACGAGTTTAAACAAGGCCCTATAAGGCAGGGAAGTTGCTTGGACACCGCAGTGGAGAGAATCAAGCATAGACAGGCCTATCAGTCTCACAGTATCACCCCTCTACCTTTAACATTCCTCGTAGCTGTAGAGTCCGTCTGTTTGTCCATCTGCTGAAATGAGACAAGAAAAATTCATGCACTGATTTAAAACAAACCAAAAAAAGAAAAAACAAAAAAAAAATCCCTCTCTCCTTTCTAGCTGAACAAAAATGTGCAGTTAATACTTGGCGCTTGAAAATGCAGTCGTGAATGTGGAACCAAGCCTGTCTGTATATCTGGTAGCTCTTTCTTGCTTTGTTTTTCCTTACCAGTATTCTGCCTAACGTTTGCTTCTGTGATGGTTGTATTGCCTAGCAAGCACACTCGTGGTTGTGAAAATAGTATAGCAAAAAAGAAAATTCCCCGGTTATTGATGTACTAGATTTGTGTATGTCTTTTAAACAGTTCTAGTTTCACCTTACACGGAATAATCAGGAAAAGTGTAAAAATTCAAAAGTGAAATAAAAAATTTTATCAGTTAGTTGCCTGTGAATTGATGTGTCACCACCATCTCTCACTATTCTGATCACACTTATTTTTGGCTCTCTCTTTTCTTTAACGATAGGCAAACAACTTTATTTTATCCCTTACAAACAGAGGTCAAGGTGCGGGAAGGGAAAGACATTACTATTAATTAGACAGCCACTCTCCATCCATCACCTGATGCCTGTCCACCTTCCACAACAAGCCATCCAGGTGTTAGGTCCTCTTTTGTGGCTTCTAAGATTTGGTGTGGACAATTGTTTTACACTGTATTCAAGCTTCCCCCATTTTTTAACTCTGAGATACAACCAAGCCAGTGATAGTTACACTGATCTCTGTCATCTTCCCTAGCACTTGCTGGCAGCCTGCAGCACTGTTTCGTCATGGGATTTACCCTCTTCTGAAAATTTCTACACTACCATAAGGAGAAAAAAAAAGGACAGAAGGGTCTTTTATGAACCCCAAATTATAGTTGGTTGGTGCTTCCTTGCTGCTGTGAGGCTAGACATTCAGACCAGCTCCTGCCTGGTTTGGGAGCTGTGCCACCTCTCAAAGCCATGCCCAACCAGTGGTAGCCCACCTGCTTCTTGCACCAGAGTAACCAGGAGAGTCCCTATGAGAGGCAAAGTGTAGTATTGATCCACAGTGGATTAGGGTTTTTGGCTTTTTATGGCCCTATGCCACAGATAGATTGAGGCTGCAAGCTCAGATTGACAGTCTTGTTGCTCAGTTTAGGGTCACCTCGGCCCTGTGCTGTTGTTAGGTCCCTACTGTTCCCATATAGCTGTGTCACAAGTAACTCCATGAACCTTTCTGGTGGAATGCAGGTGGAATGGCTTGGTCAATAGACAAGTCTTGACAATTTGTAAGAGCCAGTGTCAAGGAAGGCTTTACTGGTCTTGAATTCTCATGGAGCCTTCGGTCCCAAATCACAAAGCCATTTCCATCTTCGTGCAGAAGAATTGGGTTGGATCAGGGTGTTTTGGAAAAAATTCTCGACACAAACTTTGAAACGGGGTGTCCGGTTCGGAATTCTCCCATTTGTATGTGAAATGCACAGAAAGCACGGTCTCTTTTAATCCTTGCCAAGAGGTAGTCGTTCCCATTTTACCGAGAGAGTAAAGGAGTCCAGAAAGGCAATGACCTAACTCTGGAATTAGAACCCAATTTGCGGTCCCACTGCTGGGAGTTCTCAGCTCCACCCACTTCTCTGCAGCCCTACCCTAGGCCAAATCGAGGGCTTTTCTCCGCCTCTCGGGGCTGGGTCAGAGATGCCCCCACCTGCGGCTTCTAGATCACTTTGGGCCCAGGTGGGGTGTGGGCTCAGAAAGGGTCCCGGGGCGGGGCTCCCGAGCGCGCCCCCAATTGGCTCTCTGGGTCCCGGGGGCGGTAAAGGGAAGGGGCCGGCCGACGCCGGGAAGGGAGAGCTCCGGAGCCGCCCTGTGCGCCCGCCGCTTCCGAGGCTCCGGCCTGGGTGAGCGAGGGCCGCTCGGTGACCAGGCTCCTCGTTTCCTCGTTTCCTCGTTTCCCTCAGTAGTCCCGGCCCCCTGCCCACCATGAACGCCAGCAGCTCGGGCTACCCCCTCGCCTCGCTCTACGTGGGCGATCTGCACCCCGACGTGACCGAGGCCATGCTCTATGAGAAGTTCTCGCCTGCCGGCCCCATCCTGTCCATCCGCGTGTGCCGCGACGTGGCCACCCGGCGCTCGCTGGGGTACGCCTACCTCAACTTCCAGCAGCCCGCCGACGGTGAGCCCCGGGGGAGCGGGTGCTGGACAGGACGACCGACGACGGACAGACGGACAGCCAGCAGAGAGACAAGCGAGACAGCATCCGGGACTGGACCGCCCGCGCTTTCATTTAAAACATTTTGCAGCCAGGGAAACTGAGGCCCAAAGATTCAGGGCGTTGGCAGGGGCCGGTCTCTGAGATGGGAATTGGCAGCTGCTGTGCAGCTTGCTGGTATTGCTCCACTTCCCAGAGGAGAGAGATTAAGGCCGAGTGAAAACAGCGAAGGGCTTTAGGGTCAGGCAGGCCTTGGGATAGAAACACAGCAGCTGTGTTTGGGCGAGTTATGCAACCATGCTGAGCTTCAGATGCCTGTCTGGAAAATGGGGGTCTTGCCTGCCTCATAGAGTGTTTGTGAGCATAAGGGATTCATTCAAAGCACCTGGTGAGGAAGCCGAGCGAGCTGCGTCCTGGGCTCCTGGGCTCCGGCCTCTCTGGGCAGTGTGACGTGAGAGCCACACCTGGTGCCTCCACCTCTGTGCCCTGAAAAGTGGCCGCCCCCATTTTCTCACAGCTGCTAGGATTGATTAGAGCTTGTCAGATGAGTATGTCTGCACTTCTGCTGAGAGTGGAGAGACTGAAGATTAGAGCAGCAGGTTTTGCTGGAGCTCTGCCCTGAGGGCGTGAGCTTGGGCACCTCATCATCTGTAAGATGGGGCTAAGACTTATTCCCCAGTAACATAAAGAATGGAGAACTGATGTCTAGGAAGTAACTCCTGTTTATTTGGTACATTGTAAGAGCCTTTAAGTGATAACCTAAGAAAAACAATAGTAGCCGTAACCTTCTGGTATAAGACTCCAGAAACTTAACTCAAAAAGGCCTGCCCCAGCCAAGTCCAAAGAGGGCGCCCTTACTCCAGGTCTCCTGGGAGGATGGGAGGTTCCCTGGGCTGGGGGTTTGCTAGGGGACAGGTTTTTCCTGCAGAGCCCTTTCCCCATAGGTGACCGAGCTGGATTCCAGGGTGCCTTTCCCTTGCCCCACCTCCTGCCTCTTCCCATCTTCCTCCAAGCCCTGCGAGTGAAGCAGGACCTGACCTTTTTGCCCCACTTCATGATGAGAAAACTGAGCTGCAGAGAGAAGGGCTTTGCCCCTGGGTGTTTATGGGAGGACCTGATGGAGAACCCAGGTTTCCTGAAACTTGCTCCCTGTGTTCCCTGCAGCTCCTCCATGCCTTTGAGACTAGCAGAGTCCCTAAAGCAGGGGGTGCACATACCTGGGAGCAAATAGGCCATAGCGCTTGCAGGAGGAGGGGCATAGGCTGCTGTTTTCAGCACAACTGTTTACCAAACACCTGTTTTGTGTCAGGCACAAAGTACAAACAAGGCCCCTTGCATGCCTCATTTAACTTTCAATCTGTTCAACAACCTGGAGGTAGGTGGTATATCTCCCTTTGTTAGGTGTGGAAAAATAGGTAACCCTCCCTCACTTTGCAGGGGAGGAATAGGCTCAGAGAGGCGATGTTCACTTCCCCCAAAGCCCAAGTGCTTGGGATCGAATCTCAACTCTGCTCTTCAGCACCTCTGAGCTTAAATTTCCTCAAACTGCTGTCATCCCTGGTCGTAGGGACATTCTTATCTACTCAGGGTGCTTTCGAGGCTAGAATAAACCTGGCTCTGCCACTGACTTTTCACCTTTCTGAGTCTTAATTTTCCCATCTGTAAAATGGGAACAGGAATCCAAGCTCATATGGCAACAGTGAGGAGTTGAATGAGATCACAGCTAGAAGGTGGGCTGAGCATCATGCACACCAATTCTCTTACCTCATCCCTCCTGAGCCTTCAGGCTCTTATCTCAGGTGGGACTCACACAATGACTTCCTTCCCACCCCTGGCTCCTAATTAAGCACCTTAGCAGGGTCAGGGTAAGAAAATCGCCTTAACTTGCTCCTTTCTCTCCTCCTCCTGTCCAGCGGAGCGGGCACTGGACACAATGAACTTTGAGATGATCAAAGGCCAGCCCATCCGCATGATGTGGTCCCAGCGAGACCCAGGACTTCGCAAGTCAGGTGTGGGCAACATCTTCATCAAGAACCTAGAGGACTCCATCGACAGCAAGGCTTTGTATGATACCTTCTCCACCTTTGGGAACATCCTCTCTTGCAAGGTGGGTGTGCCTCTTTGGGAGGATCAGTGTCAACTGCCTGTCTCGTACAGGGATGCCAAGTAACACCTCACTTTACAGTTTACAGGGTCCTTTCAGTAAAGCTGCAGGTATAGCAAACACTTGAATGGTAGCTGTTCTTTCAGTTTGATCTTCCATGAACTATCAGAGGTTACCTGTGTGTGGGTCAGCTCTTGCTGTGTAGCCGCCCCAAACTTAGTGGCTATCAACAGCAACCATGTAGTTAGCTCACGATGCTGCAGTTGGCAATTTGGGCTGAGTTCAGCTGGACATTTCTTCTGATCTTGGCTGGGCCCCCTCTTACGCCCGCTAAAAGCTGGACGGGAGCTCTCGGTGGGCATGTGAGGGAGCAGCTGGCTGCCAGACGGAACATCCTGGCTTTCCTCCCTGTGGTTTTTCATCCTCCAGCAGGCTCACCAGGCTCTCCTCACGGCAAAGGCAGGGTCCCAGAAGACAGAGCGGAAACTCCCCATTCGTCTTGAGACCTAAACTCAGAACTGGAACACTATCGCTAACACCACGTTGGACTGGCCACAGCAAGTCACAAGGCCAGCCCACATTCAGAATGAGAGGGCAGTAGAAGTGGATAGGATGAAGGGTGTGGCTACAGGAAGGCCATCATTTGGGGCCGCCACAGCAATCAATGGACCACATCTTGTTTCTAAGATTTCTCTTATGCTAGAATGTGAGTGCCATGAGAGAGTAGTAATCCTGTTCTTAGTTGCTGTTGTATCTCAGTACTTAGAATAAGATGTGATGCATATTAGATGCTTAATAAATATTTGAGTATCATCATTTGAAAAGGGCTCTGATTATTTCTTTGACTTTGAGGATGTCGAGGATCTGAGGCCATACGGTAGTAGGTCTGTGCCTTGACCAGAGAGTTTACACCTGGATGTTCTGCCTCTAGATTTTATGAGGATGGTTACCCCATATCCTTTGGGGTGTATGCCCCTTCTGGAGAGCACAGGGGGAATTTTGGTGACCACTATGTTAGAACTTTTACTGAGAACCACTTTTATGCCAGGCACAATCCTTAAGTTCTCAAATAGGACTCAACCTCCCCGTGAATAAGGGGCTGTCTCTGTGGCTCAGAGGAGCAGACTTAAGAAGTGCAGTAATGTGCTAATAATTCTCTGTGGCAGAGAGACAGGGCTGTTCCCCGTCTTTGAAAATCAATGGAAGACAGAGACTCTTAACTGTGTGGTAAGTACCTACAAAAATAATGGCAGATTGATCAAGTATTTCCTGTGTGTTAGGTTTTTCCCCCACCTGTGCAGTCCTTAAAAGGGACCTGGCACATTAAACATCTAAGTGATAACTATAATAATTAAGAAATTCCTTCTGCTGGCTGACCTTGGACAAGTCATTTATTTACATTTTCTCCCCTGGGCCTCAGAGGTGAAGAATTGCTTGGAAGAGTTCTCAGGGCAAATATAACAAGGTTAGTGTGTGATGCTGTTAGTAGGTGCTTGACCCAGTCGACGTGATTAAGTCTGAATGGAAGAGCTAGGGCTCGAACTGTCAGTGGAAGGACCCTGTTTGGGGCTGCAGAGGCAGAGAGGCGCAGGCGAGGCATGGATTTGGAATCAGTACTTGTGCAGGGCCCACTGGAGAGCCTCAAATGCCAAGTTGATACGGTTCTGTGGATGGAAGCTACTAGAGATTAAAGGGACATGGTCAGAATTACATTTTAGAAAGAGTATCCCAGTGGTTGGTGCACAGCTGGGATGGGAGGTGGGGTGGTCGTCTAGGCAGAAAATGCCATGTAGCTGAGCTGAGGCCGTGGCTGCAGGGATGAGTGGGGCCACGGTGCCCTTGAAACGGGGTCTGGGGTCTTTCTGCACACTCAACGAGAGGGATGTGAACTAGAAGGTCTTTCCCTGCTCTTAAGCTCTGTCCTTCTGTAATAACTTGAATTGGGAGGGTTATGGAATGGGGACAGGATGTTTGCGCATCTTTTTAAAAATTGAAACAAGTCTATTGTTGAAATAATATATGAATTGGTAAAGTTTAAACAATGTGGAAGGGAAGAAAGTGAAAAAGAAGGCTCTCTCTCTTCCAGCCCTGGTCCCCAGAAATAATCACTATTAAGTTTTGTGTGTGTCTGTTTAAAGCTTTCAATGCATAGATGCTCACTTTAACCCAAATGGACTTTTTAATTCACTTAACAATATACCTTATAGATAGCTATCAGCCATGTCATATACCACATCCTCTTCAACTGTGCACATACAGGAGACCAGTACGAATGTATTATAATCTTTCTAACTGGTTGCCCCTTGATGGACACTCAGGTTGTTTCTTTTTTCTGTTTTTTTTGAGACAGAGTCTCACTCTGTTGCCTGGGCTAGAGTGCCGTAGCGTCAGCCTAGCTCACAGCAACCTCACACTCCTGGCTTCAAGCGATCCTACTGCCTCAGCCTCCCAAGTAGCTGGGACTACAGGCATGTGCCACCATGCTCGGCTAGTTTTTTCTATATATTTTTAGTTGTCCAGATAATTTTTTTCTATTTTTAGTAGAGATGGGGGGGGTCTCGCTCTTGCTCAGGCTGGTCTCGAACTCCTGACCTTGAGCGATCCACCCACCTCGGCCTCCCAGAGTGCTAGGATTACAGGCCTGAGCCACCGCGCCCGGCCTCAGGTTGTTTTTAAGTTTGCTGTTAGAAACAAGGATGCAAGTGTAGAGGTTTGAATCTTATCCTTTTGCCCATCACCTTAAGAAAACAATTAAACGCTGATCTGTGGTGTGGATGAAACCTATGTTCATTTGAGAACATTCTTCCTCCTTAGTCTGTTATCTTAGGCAAGTGGATGGCTCTCTCTGAGCTTCAGTTTCCCATCTCTAACGTGGGGCTGCTGTGTGGTGTGGGATTGTCTACAGAGCAAGCATGCAGGTGCAGGTCATCATGCCCTTTGTCATGCTTTTCTGCCTGAGCCTTCTGTCCATGCTTTCCCTGTCCTCTGTCCCTGTGGCCCAGGTGGCGTGTGACGAGCATGGCTCCCGGGGCTTCGGCTTTGTTCATTTTGAGACCCAGGAAGCCGCACAGAACGCCATCAGCACCATGAACGGGATGCTGCTGAATGACCGCAAAGTGTGAGTGCTGGGCCCAGGGAGGGGCCTAGGCCGTGGGGACAGAAGCATGGTGCAGCATCTTCCTCAAAGCGTGACCTCAGGCAGGTTGCTCGATTTCTCAGGGACTCTCTTCCCGCACACGAAAATGGAGTGGAGGATATGCATAGAGGATTGTTCTGAGTAGTAAAGATCATGGTGATTTTGAAATTCTGGAGGGAACAGCTAATGGCCATGTTGTTAATCAACTCAGTGATTTCCTCTGTCTTCCAGCCTTCTTGGTATGGCTGTGAATTTTATTTCTTAAACCTTTTGTGGTGCTCCATGAGATTTGGGGGTGGAAAGAAAAGTAGATGTATGCTTAGCCCACCCTCTTCGTACAGTTAACTTTGGTATCACCCCCACTTCACAGATGGGAAAATTGGGATACGGATGCTGGAGAGAATCTGCCGCCAGCTGTTCCCCTCCCCAAGCTTTGATTCTGCCCATCTGATGGCCCAGCCCCGTGGTCAGGGCTTGGGAGTGAAGGTGGCTTTGAGCTGGGAGAGGCACTGAGAGTCATTTTTGCTCAGGGTTTCTGAGGGGAGGGGCCCGTCCACCTGCCCAGCTAATCTGTTGGGCTTTCCCAGTTCTCAGAAAGATGCCTATATCTGGCTATAATTTATTCAAGTTTACCTTCGCCACTCAGTCTTCTTCAGTTTTTGGTGCCTGCTGCCAAATGTGCTAAATGTGCTATAGATACCACCAGAATTTCTTATGCTTGTTTTATTTTCCCTCATCTAGGATATTTTCCTAGATGTGTTGACCTGAACTTGGAAATTACAGCTTTTAAAAATTAATGTTGTGTTTAAGTGGTTTCACCCCATTCCCCACCCCCCATGGTGACACTGGCACTGACCATGTCTAATTTGCTTACCGCTGCTTCTCCAGTACACCAAGTACATGTTAAATAAATAAGCAAAGCCTGGTGACATGGATTTGATCCCCAGTTTTACAGGAATGAACACTGAGGCTCAGAGAGGTTAAATAACTTACCCAGGGTCACACAGCTAGGCAGTTGCAGAGCAAGGGTCCAGTCCCTTATGTGTCTGACTGTCAAGTTCATACTCTTATCTCCTGTACTCTCTCCTGCCTAGTATATGGTAGTAGTTCCATATGCATTTGTCACAAGAAAGAAGTTTTAACCTCATGCTGGGGACAAGCTCTGGGACATCGCACCCTGGCTGTTGGAGGTGGTTGGGTCTTGGGTATATCCTACGGAGTGCTGTCCGCCCAGTCTCCCCTGATGAGGGACATGGAGGCCTTGGAGAAGGGCAGCAATTGGGCCTGGGTTGGGAACGGGGGTGGCTAATGGCTACAGCTGCCTATCCTGTTGTGTCCACAGTTTTGTTGGCGACTTCAAGTCCCGACGGGAGCGGGAGGTGGAGCTGGGGGCACGGGCCATGGAGTTCACGAACATCTACGTGAAGAACCTCCAAGCGGACGTGGATGAGCACGGCCTGCAGGAGCTCTTCTCCCAGTTTGGTGGGCGTGTTCCCGAGGGAGGAGGGGTCGCTATTTCTCCTCTTCCCCTCCAGGTCTGGCAGGGAGGAGGGGCCCTTCTGGGGCTTCCGGAGGACTTGTGGTAAGGGAGGGAACATCTTGGGATTTCCCAAGCTCAGCTTTGAGTGAGGTTGGTCCTTCCCAGGAAAGATGCTGAGTGTGAAGGTGATGAGGGACAACAGCGGCCACTCCCGGGGCTTTGGCTTTGTCAACTTTGAGAAGCATGAAGAAGCCCAGAAGGTAGGAGCCTCCCCACAGCTCTGTTCCGGGGAGCGGGCACTGAGCCAGGACCGGGAAGAAGGGAGATCAGCTGCAGGCTCCGGCTGTCCCTCCCCAGCCTGGGCAGGAGGCAGGACCCTTCCTGCCAGTGGTGCAAAGGCCAAAGGCTTCATCCTTCTTCTGTTGTTTCTAAGACCTGAGGTCCACACAATTGAATATTTAGCTGGGAAGCAAAAGTCATCATTTTATGTAAAGATATTTGTTAGTGAACTGACCGTTTGAAAAATCAGTTCCTCTTCAAACATTTCTCCTAACGCCAGTGTCCGATCCTAACTATTGAGTTAATATATATACTTGGGTCTGACTTCTGATGATTTTTGTGGATAAGTCAATGAAAATTCAGTCCAGTGTAAACGGATTGCAGAGAAAAGTTGCACATCTTGCAGAAGATGCAGGATTTTATGCAGTGGCACTTAGGATCTAGCAGGCTTAGGCCAGTTAACTGAAGAAAAGAAAAATCAACAAGGGTTAAGACGCAAATGTTTCTAAAAGAATGAATTAAAGCCCTCCTAAATGACATGTAGCCACTATTTTATTTATTTTATTTTTATTTTTATTTATTTTTTGAGACGGGATCTCGCTCTATTACCCAGGCTAGAGTACAGTGGTGTCATCATAGCTCACTGTAACCTTGTACTCCTGGGTTCAAGTGATCCTCCTGCCTCAGCATCCTGAGTGGCTGGGACCACAGGTGTGTGCTACCACACCTGGCTAATTTTTTTTTTTTTTTTTTTTTTGAGACAGTCTTCCTCTGTCACCCTGGGTAGCGTACAGTGGCATCATCATGGCTCACTGCAACCCCAAACTCTTGGGCTCAAGTGATCCTCCTGCCTCAGCCTCCTGAGTAGCTGGAACTATAGGTGCTCGCCACTGTGCCCAGTTAATTTTTTCCATTTTTGGTAGAAATGGGGTCTCACTCTTGCCCAGGCTGGTCTTGAACTCCTGAGCTCAAGTGATCCTCCTGCCTTGGCCTCCCAGAGTGCTGGGATTACAGGCGTGAGCCACTGCGACCGGCCAGTTTTTTTTCTTTTTGTAGAGATGGATCTAGGGGTCTTACTTTGTTGCCCAGGCTGGTCTCAAACTCTGGCCTCAAGCGATTGGGCCACATCAGCCTCCCACAGTGCTAGGATTACAGGCGTGAGCCACCATACCCAGCCTGTATCACTATTTTAGTATCATACAGAGTATTGTCCCTGCCCTAAAAATCCTCTGTGTTCTGCCTGTTCATCCCTCCCTGCCCCCTAACCCCTGGCAACCCCTGAACCTTTCACTGGCTCTGTAGTTTTGCCTTTTCTAGAATGTCATGTAGTTGGAATCATAGAGTATGCAGACTTTGCAGATTAACTTTTTTCACTTAGTAATATATTTAGATCTTCCCGTACTTTAAATGCATATTTAAAATATTTAAATTCTAAAGATGGGAAATTTTGCAAATTTCAGTTTCACTTTTTAAAGTAGAGACACAATTAAATTTTTTTTCCTTTTTTTTTTTTTTTTAAGAGATGGGTTCTCGCTTTGCTGCCCAGGTTGGAGTGAGTGACCCGATCATAGCTTACTTGCTGTATCCTTGAACTCCTGGCTTCAAGCAATCCTCGGCCTCCCAAAGTGCTGGGATTACAGGCGTGAGCCACCTCACCCAGCCCCAATTTTTTTAATCTGTGGTTTACTCTGAAATGTTCATATTTTTAAAAAGTGGATGTACTTTAAATGGCCTTTATCCCAGTGCTAATTACTCTCAATTGGCATGGATCGCCTGGTTTCCAGGTGGTTCCTCTAGGCCAGGGGGTTACCAGCAGCCCTCCCGCCTTGTCCCCGCAGGCTGTGGTCCACATGAATGGGAAGGAGGTGAGCGGGCAGCTGCTCTACGTGGGCCGGGCCCAGAAGCGGGTGGAGCGGCAGAAGGAGCTGAAGCGCAGGTTCGAGCAGATGAAGCAGGACAGGCTGAAACGTTACCAGGTGCGCTCGGGCCTCCTGGTGGCGGTCGCGGCTGCGTGAGAGCGGCTGTGTATGGGGGAGGGTCCCCGAATGGGAGTCCATTCTCTAGTGACCCTACTTCTGGGTACGTGGCTCGGGGTAGGGATCAGGTGAGCATTGGATGGTCTCTACGGCCTGATTCATAACAGTGGAGAGACTGGACACGCCCCAACGGCCCAGCCATAGGGGGTTAGTTGGGGCACTGTGACCTTTTGGTTGGAATAATCCTTTGCGTGGGATCAGTTAGCATCTCCGACCCCTGCATGCTCAATACCAGCTGCCTCCTCCAGTCACGGACAGTGGAAGTGCCCTGTGTATTGCCAAATGCCCCCAGAGGAAGTCTTACTCCCGGCTGAAATAATTCGGATGCAATATGTTACATCCAAAAATTGGAATGCTGTGCAGCCATTAAAATTCAGTTAATACAATTAATTAAAATGTATGTCATAGATAAGTACAATATGAACCTCGCTGGAAAATGAACACCCCTAAAACTTTTAGTAAAAGTTCTAGATCCCTAATGGGGAAGGGTATAAATATACATAGTCTCACACACACACACACACACACACTCTAACATACATACCCAGTAGTTCTTAATGAGGGGCAGTTTTGTCCCCACAGGGACACTTGGCACCATCTGGGATTTTCAGTACTCGTACCTGGGTGATAGGGTACCACTGGCATCTGCTGGGTGGAGGCCAGGGGTGCTGCCAAACCCCCTGCAGTGCACAGGACAACCCCACAGCAAAGAACTACCTGGCACAAAGGGTCACTAGTGCTGAGCTTGACAACCTTGTGTGTATACCACCACCCCCAGTTGTGCATGTACGTTTTCAGGGTTTATAGACTTCCAGCACAAAATGCTCATCATGTAATCGAATCTGTGAGAGCCGGATGTTACACTGTGTAACTGTGTGGTCTCCGTTCCCTTGTGCCTTCACACTCTTCTGTGCTTGGAATGTCTGGAAGGAGGAAGGCAGTGGAGGAAACTGTCATTCGAGAGTGAGGAGCACAGACTGAAGTGAGACTGCGTGGGGCAGTCCTGTCTCCGCCACACAGGGGCAGTTTAGTTAACCTGTTCTTGCTTCCGTTTTGTCATCTGTAAAGTGAGCATAAACATTTCCTCCTTGTAGGGCTGTGGTGCAAATTCACAATTAAAATGTGTGAAAGAGCTTAGAGTGCCGCTTGGCACTGGCATGGGTGCTGTGTCTGGGGTTCCTCAGCTGGTAGGCATGGAGGGAAGCTGTCACCTGTACTTGGGGTCTGGCCCAGGGCCCAGCCCGTGAGGAGCTCTGCCTCCTGCTGCTCCACGTCGGCCATCTGGAGAGCTATCTTGGGGCTGGCCCTGTGCCTCAGGGTCCCCTTTATAAAAGGGGCAGAGGCTGGGACCAGTGCAGGTGTATGAGATCTGCCGGAGGACTTAGGGATTGTGGGGCTGCGGCTCCCTGGTGATGGGAAGGCGAGTGATCGGGTACACAGGTGCTGTGGGAAATAGGAGCAGACGTCTGGGCTAGCAGGGCTCCCGGTGCCGCTGGGGCCTATGTCAGCCCCCTGCTCTCCCCAGGGCCATTTGGGTTTGGAGGGAGGGAAACATCTAGCCGCGTCCCTTCCTTCCAGGGCGTGAACCTGTATGTGAAGAACTTGGATGACTCCATCGATGACGAGAAACTGAGGAAAGAGTTCTCTCCCTATGGAGTGATCACCAGTGCGAAGGTGAGGGCTGGGGACACCTCCGGGGGGACAACCTTCCCTCTCACCACCCTCTGCCCCCACCATCCTCTTACTGCATGGCTTCCTGGGAGTTTGTGCTGAGCCGCCCATTTTGGGCCTCTGACCCCACAGGAGCTTGCGGTCCACCTGCAGCCTTGTCTGGGCCAGAAGGGAAGAGGCTAGAAATACAATCCCAGTCACACAGCTGGACTTGTTGGGGCTCACTGTAACCTTGGTTCAGTCTACAAGCATTTATTGAGCACCTACTGTATGCCAGATTCCAGAAATCCAAGTCTCCATTGACTATTGTTGTCTGCCCTTCACCAATGACATAATCCCTTCTGGGCCTCAGATTTCCCATCTGGAAAATGAGAGGATTGGGCTGCGTCACTCTTCGTTCATTGTTCTCCATTTATTGAGCACCTACTGCGTGCCCAGTCCTCTTAGGCACTGGAGATGTGACAACTGCCCCATCTACTCAGTGGCTTTGTGACCTTGAGCAGATGTCTTAACTCCTGAGCCTCATCCATAGGATGGGGGTGTTGGGCTCCCTGGGTGGTCCTCAGCCTTGGCTCCTCGTTAGACTCCCCTGAGCAGTTCTTAAGTAGATGCCTGGGGCAGGCGTTGAAAGTCGATCTCTAGGGGTAGAGCTTGGACCTTTTATTTTTAAAAGTTCCCCAGTTGATTTTGAGATGACTCAATGTTTGTTCATTCCGTATTCAAGCACCTGCTATCTTCCTAGGCTCTGTGGGAAACATATGGGAACACACCAGTTGCGGCCCCTTGCTTTTGAGTAGCTGATAGTCTAGTGAAGAAGTCAGACTCATCATTACCTTTTGTATTTTATAAGCCAGGGAGGCAGAGCCGCAGGCACTCTGTGGGGTGGGAGGGAGGACTTCCTGGAAGAAAAGGCAGTAGTAGCAGCAGTATTTGACTTGACTGTGAGCAGCAGGCAGGGAGCTTCAGGTGGGAATGAAGAACTTTCCAAAGAGATCAGTGCGGGTGATGGAGCTGGGGACCCTTGTGCATGATGAGATGGTTGGGTTCTGAGAAAGTGGTCTAGGAGTTCTTTTGCCTGTTGAGTTCAATTTTAAATATCCTTCAGGGAGCCTGGTGTTTGGGGTGGGGTGGGAAATAAATGTTCTAAAGCTTTTTGGGTTTAGGGCTTTTTGAAAAATGTGACAGAAAGCTGTGAGACGTGTACATTAGGCATCAGAAAATTTGATTAAACACTATAAAAACCTGTGGGCCTCTCGCCCAGAAAATGCATACACACTTGTATGGCAATATGGTTGAAAGCTGGGATTTTAAAGTTAATCAGACCTAGATGTATACCTCAGTCCTACCGTTACATAGCTGCAGAGCCTGAGGCAAGTGTTTATCCACCTACAAAATGAGAGTGACAATAACCACCTCTAGAGATGTCCTGAGAACAATTAAAGAGGCTGTTTAATAGGCCAGTTTATAAAATGGGGATTTTTTAATATAATTTTTCATCTATAAAATGTACATATTTTTTGTTTTATATAAAATAGTGATTGTGAAAATTAAATGGGTTAATGTATACAGATACTTATACTACTACCAAGTTCGTAGTAAGCTCTGCATAAGTGTTAGCTTTACTAATTTTATCATTGTTAACTACCTACTAACAGAAGTTCTTAACAGGCTGGGCACAGTGGCTCATGCCTGCAATCCTAGCACTCTGGGAGGTGGAGGCAGGTGGATTGTTTGAGCTCAGGAGTTCAAGACCAGCCTGAGCAAGAGCGAGACCCCATCTCTTCTAAAAAAATAGAAAGAAATAACCTGGACAACTAAATATATATAGAAAAAAAAAATTAGCTGGGCACAGTGGTGCATGCCTGTAGTCCCAGCAACTCGGGAGGCTGAGGCAGGAGGCTCCCTTGAGCCCAGGATTTGGAGGTTGTGGTAAGCCACTCTAGCACAGGCAACAGAATGAGACTCTGTTTCAAAAAAACAAAAAAAAAGTTCTTAACAATGGTTTTGTGTTAGGACTCCTTTGGCTGTCTGATAAAGCCCATGCATCCCTTCTAAGAACATTTTTAAATGCATAAAATAAAATTCATGGGATTATAAAAGCAATTATATTGAAATATAGTGATCAGAATACTAAAGCTATGGCAGTATGTGCTTCTTTATTAACGTAGTAAACCTTAAGATCTAGCAAAACAGCAATTAGCATAAATATTTTTGAGATTAGTAATAAGGTAATATGACAATATTTGATTTTTTTTCATGATAAAGTCACAGGTACAACTACTACTACTGTGATTTTTTTTGCCCATAGTCATAATAGGAGGACATGCTAATTTGAAAATAAAGATGTCACTTATTCCTAATCCAAGTTCGTAGACCCCCTGAACTATATTCATGACCTCCCTGAGGGGGATCTGTGGACTCTCAGGTTAAGACCTCTCTCCTAATGGGTAGCAGGATGCAGTCTGAAAATCACGGATTTACAGTGTGGGCTCTAACAGGACAGGTTTTAAAAATAGCTCTATTCCTTACACAGTGAATAAGCCAGGCCAGCGTCTTGACCCTAAAAGAGGTTAACAACCCTAAATGCAATGCGGATTGGGTCCTGGGAGAGACAAAGAATATTAGTGGAAAAAAGTGAAATCCCAGCGAAGTCTGCAGTTCAGTTAATAGCACTGTGGTTAATAGGAGCTAATAGTATAACAGCTAACAGCATCGTACCAGTGTTAATGCTGTAGTTTTGACAAATGCACCATGTTAAATTAAGGGAAGTTGGATGAAAGCTAAATAGCAACTCTCTGTACAGTTTTTGTAACTTTTTTGTAAATCCGAAGTTATTCCAAAGTAAAAAGGTTATTTTAATAAAAAAGCTAAGAACCTCTTCCCCAAACACCTGAAGAACTTGGCTGGGTACCTTGCAGAGGCAATGGAGGTTTACCAGAACAGTTGTTGGGTTGAGTCCTGGCTGGTGTATTGTCACCAAAAGTTCTGTACTTGTCCCTGAGGCTGAATCAGTGAGAATGAAGAATGAGGACAAGTGGTTTGAGGAAAAGGAAAGAGAAGTTTGTTAATTTGCCTGCCAACGAGGAAGGTGGTGGACTAGCCTCTCAAAGACCACCCTCCTGTCTCTAAGCAGAAAAACAGGGCTTCTTAAAAGGAGGGTTTTCGGCAGTTGGGCTCAGGTCTCCGAGACTGTGACTGGTGTCATATGTCGTGGCTTCGGGCTATTGTTGTTTAGCTATAATTGGTGGTTCTGACTGACCTTATCTCCAGTGATCTTGTTGAACCATCTCCTGTGGTTTAAGATACTAGGAAACAAACAGCAAAGAATATTTTTCTGCTGCTTTGATCACTGGCTTTGGGAAGGAATGCACGTTTTAATTCCCAAAAAGGGTGGAGGGGTTTAAAGATACAACCCATAGACATTCCATTGCCCTTTTTAAGACCTTTACCCCCATGACGGTATGAGCCCCTGGCTGGTGACCATGGACAAGTCACTCTCTCTGGAATCTCCCTCCCTCACCGGTAAAGTGGGAGCCGCAGCAGCTCTGGATCAGGAGGCCGTGCGTGTGCGCTGTGAGGCACACCAAGTACCTGGCATGCAGCAGGCCTCGGTGAACGCGGGGTGGCGGCCCATCCCTCCCACGCGGGCTTCTCACGGCCCGCTCAGTGCTGGGCTGGGCCCCAGGGGAGGTGGGGAGCACAGCTTAAGGAGTCTTCCTTCCTCACCCCCAGCAGCTCTTTTTTTTGTCTTGCTTTTAGGTGATGACAGAGGGTGGCCACAGCAGGGGGTTTGGCTTTGTGTGTTTTTCCTCTCCAGAAGAGGCGACAAAGGCCGTGACAGAGATGAACGGGCGTATCGTGGGCACCAAGCCGCTATACGTGGCACTGGCCCAGCGCAAAGAGGAGCGGAAGGCCATCTTGACCAACCAGTACATGCAGCGCCTGTCCACCATGCGGGCCCTGGGCAGCCCCTTCCTGGGATCCCTCCAGCAGTCCGCCACCTACTTCTTGCCCGCCGTGCCCCAGGTGACGGCCTGCCCACGGCTCCCACCACATTCGCTCCCTGACAGCAGGTAGAGCAGGAAGACTAGGGCTTCACAAGGCAAATGGAGGCTCCCCACTCGCTTCTGTGGAAAACTCGCTAGGCAACTCACTAGGCAGGCTGTGTCACTGCTGAGCTCTTAGTTTCCCCATCTGCAAAAGAGGGTTACAGTGTTGCTGTCAAACAGCATTTCCCAGTCCAAGAGATTCGCGAATGCTGTGCTGAAAAAGACTTTTGATGGTCAAATAAGTTTGGGAAATGTTGCATTAAACAATAAACCCTCAATTTCTTTACTATATACATTATTGTACCCTAATATGCCCATATCTATTATGACATAGAGTATATAGCATTTCCCTGACTTAGACGGTCATTTTTTTATCCAATGCCTGTTAACATCTGCCCTGGACGTTAATGTCCTGAGGAGCATGGCTGGAAAGGGACCTCATGGGACTTAAAAGAAGTAGAGAGATGTAAGCAGTGAAGGTCACCAGCAAGGGAACATTCCTCTCCTTTTAGCAGTTGCTTAAGCAGCCACAAGTTGGAGTAAGATGTCACCTTTTTTATCTAGGGGCTAACTCTGATGAGGAGGAAAGATTGAAATCTGAGATTTGGGGGCCAGTAGACATCCTCAGACGGGAGGAAGGAGCTTTCGTTCCAGCTTTGTGGATCTTTGCTAACCAGTCCCCTAAGGAGACAGTGGCGTTCCTGCAACAGTGTCACTGAGGAGATGTAGCTTCTCACCTACCCTGCTGCAAAGCCCTTCACTCTAGGTCCTCTTCTTCCATGCAGCCTCCAGCACAGGCTGCGTACTATGGCTCCAGCCCGGTGCCACCCGCCCAGCCTGCCCCCAGGTGGACGGCCCAGCCACCTAGACCTCCGTGTGAGTGACCCAGCCCCTCCTACCCTCCGCCTGGCCTGCGGGCGTGGGCCCCGTGAGGCAGTGATAACACAGGGGTCGGGCCTGGCTCTGCCACTTGCTGGGGGTAACGTCACCTCTCAGCCTCAATTTCCCCTTCTGAACAAGGGGATTGAGATGTGTTATAAAGCACCAAGCGCAGAGGCGAGCCTGGGAAAGACATGCAATGTAGCCTGCGTAAGTGTCTGCAGAGATTTCTCTGATTTGGGGATCTGAAAAGTCTTGCAAAGCTGAGAAAGTTAAGTTCCTCTGGCTATGTTGTTGACGAATGGCCCTGCTCTGTAAGAGGGAAGTTCACACTCGCTTGAAACTGTCTTGGGGGACTAAGGTGTATGATCATGGTGCTGATGCATCTTGAGGCCCTGGGTAGACACGAGTTGGCTCTGTCACTGCGGATTTCCACACCGCCCCCGGCCCTGGAAGTCTGGGTCTAGGCGAATTCACTCGTCTTTCTGCTGTGAATTTCCTGATGCCCCTCCCCATACTCTTGCTGGCCCTGGAATCTTCAGGGCACAATGTGCCTCTCTGATGATCCCCCACTTCTGCCCACTCCACCTTTGTCTCTCCGTGGTATCAGCGTCACAAGCTGCCTACCCTCCACCTGCCTCAATGATCCGGCCACCAGGCATCCCTCGGCGTCCCCCGGCCCACAGCAGCAGTGTCAGACAGGCCTCCACCCAGGTGCCACGCCCGGTGCCACACACCCAAAGAGTGGGTGAGTGTGGGCAGGGCCCAGAGGAGTCGGGGGTGGGTTAGGGCTTGGTGCTGGGGTTGGCCCTGCAGGGGAATCAGGACAGCCTCCTTGGTGACCTTGCCATATGCCCGCTTGGTGAGCGAGGCTGACCTTGGAGACCGTATGTAGCATGGTAGTTAGCTTGGCCTCCAGTTCCTGGGACCAACCCACTCTGTGGCCCTGGCTAACTACTGTATCTGATTGCCTAATCTTTAAAATAGGGATAAAAATGATACCCCCATTTTGTTGTGAGGATTAATGAGATCACACACACATGGGCTTAGCACTGGCCCTGAATCTCAGTGTGAGATACCGCAGTGGCTGTGCATGAGGGCGTATGTAGATTTTGGCTATAAGGCCAGGACATCTGTTTCTTCGTTCAGCGAATGTTCTCGTGTGCTGGCCCATGCTCAGGGGATTCTGCATGAACGAGCCACACTCAATCCCTGGCCTTAGGTTGCTGCCTGGCCCTGACATTTTGCTTCTTTTCTTTCTTTCTTTCTTCCTTCCTTTTTTTTTTTTTTTTTTTTTTATTTTGGTAAAATACATATAACATAAAATTGACCATTTAGCCATTTTTAAGGGTCTGGGTCAGTGGTGTTAAGCGCATTCACACTGTCGTGCAACCATCACCACCATTCATCTCTGGAACTCTATGCATTTTGCAAAACTGAAATTCTATAGCCATTAAACCTAACTCCTCATTTTCCCTCCCCTCAGCCCCCGGCAGCCACCAGTCTGCTTTCTGTCTCTGTGAATTTGACCCTTCTAGTACCTCATATAAGTGGAATCATATAATATTTGCTCTTTTGTGACTGGCTAAATTTCACTTAGCATGTCCTCAGAATGCATCTGTGTGATAGCATGTGTCCAAATCTCCTTCCTTTTTAAAGCTGAATAATATTCCACTGTATGTGTGTACTACATTTTGTTTATCCATTCATTCATCTGTTAGTGGACACCTTGGTTGCTTCCACCTGTTGGATATTTTGAATAATGCTGCTATAAAATTTTGTGTACAAATACCTTTTTGAGACCCTGCTTTCAATCCTTTTGAGTATATACCCAGAAATAGAATTGCTGGATGATATGGTAATTCTATTTAATTTTTTGAGGAACCCCTACACGTTTTCCATAGGTACATTCCTACCAACAGTACACAAATGTCTCAATTTTTTTTCTTTTTATTTTTTTGAGACAGGGTCTCACTCTGTTGCCCAGGTTAGAGTGCAAGTGGCATCATCATAGCTCACTGCAACCTCAAACTCCTGGACTCAAGTAATCTTCCTGCCCCAAACTCCCAAGTAGTTGGGACTATAGTCGCACACTACCATGCCTGGCTAATTTTATTTGTAGAGATGAGGTCTCGCTATGTTGCTCAGGCTGGCCTCAAACTCCTGGCCTTGAGGGATCATCCCACCTCGGCCTCCCAAAGTGCTAGTATTACAAGCGTGGGCCCCAACTTCTTTGCATTCTTGCTAACACTTGTTATTTTCTGTTTTGTTTTTTGATAGTAGCTATATGAACCTTATTTTTTCTTTTTTCCAGCCAATATTGGTACCCAGACCACAGGATCCAGTGGGGCAGGATGCTTCATGCCAGGCCGGCCTCCCCTTCCATACAAATGTTCTTCAGCAACATACAACATCCCTCGGGTAAGGCGGGCCCAGCCGCCTGCTCAGTCTGGGCTCCAGAAGGCCTGGCTCAGAACTTTGGCTGAGGTGTTGGGCCTTGGTTTTCTTTATTTTCTTGGCTCATAAAGTTTCATTTATTAATATGTGTAATCAATAAGAGATCACCCTTACAGAAGGGAAAAGAAGGCCAGGGTCACGTTTGTTTATTAATTACAATTTGCTTTGCCCAAGTTATTACCAAAATTAATTTTGATTTCATTAGTATTTGTGTTAAGCAACAAGAAAAGGTATTCTAAAAATATGTAGTGCATTGAAGGGATAAGATTAATCCTCAAAACTTAACTGAAAATACTATAATTAAATGAAAGGCTGTGTATTTATCTCCCTGCCCCAAAAAAGGTCTGAAATTCATGATTATCACATCCTGTCCAGAATTTAATGTGTCTAGTTTGAACTATTCCTTGCAAGATGAACAAGAATAGTCTTTAAGCAGCAAAACACTTTTAAAATTACCAAGATGTGAAAGGGTCAGAGAGTGCTGAGGATGTGTCCGTAAAGCTACCTGATCACAAGTTCTTTGTCTGGCACAGTGTCATTTGTATAATGCATGGCTTTCATTTGGCAATGTCCATCATGGGCCTTAACAGGTCTGCAGCACCACAGAAAACTTCCACGTTAGAGCATCATTCTGTCTCCTAACCCACTGTGCCCTTGTTAGGGGCCCTCTGCCACCTGGGCATCCAGACCTTGCCCCTGCTTCCCTCTTCCAGAGCCCTCCTGGCCTCGTGTTCACCTGACAGGGTAAGTGTTTCAAGGCCTTGCCAGTCCATGGTGGTTAATGGATCTGTCCCTGGCACCGTGCAGGTCCAGGAGCCCGCGGTGCATGTCCCCGGACAGGAGCCCCTGACCACGTCCATGCTGGCTGCGGCGTCCCCGAACGAGCAAAAGCAGATGATTGGTGAGTGGCTGCTTCTCCTGCTCCTGAGCAAGAAGGGGGCAGGGAGCTGGCTTTCACACTGGGACTCGCCCTGCCTGGAGGACAGACGAGAGGGCGAGGTCCAGCTTTCTTGCTGACCAACCTGCTGGCTGGCCCTGCTCGAGCTGCCCCTACTCTCCAGGTCCCGTTCTCTTGCTTTAAAACACTGGTCAGACTGGATGGTCCCAAAGTTTGTTCCAGCTCTGCTGTCCTGTGACTCTGACTTAGAGTGGGCAACGCCCAGCCATGGGGAGATCAGGGATAGGAGGACTGTGGGTGTGGTCTTGGGCTTCTGTGGGGAAATGGCGGGAAGGTGGGCGTTACCGTTCCTCATGCCCCTCCTGAACGGGAGGAAGCCCCGGGAGGAAGCAAGGTGCCCGCCGCGGGGAGGCAGGGAATGTGTGTGCACTGGGTGAGCACGTGTTGCTCCCCACTGGACTCTGGGCTCCTTGCGCAATTCATCTCCCGCCCTAGTGTCTGTGACAGGCCCCTGCTAAAAGAATTACCACTAGTTTTTGAATGAGCAAGTTTGTTCCTGGTTGGCAGGTTCTTCATGGCCACCAAGATCTCTAGACCCTTCACCGAAGGCCCCCATTGCCACCACCCCATTGTTTCCTCAGCTTACTTAGGGTTTTGCCACTTTACAGCACCCCAGAGAAATTTTAAATGAGCTTAATGAGGTAGAAGGCTTCGTTAGCAGTTCCATGCACACGTCTTCACTTTCCTCATGGAAGACCCCTTCCACCTCCCCCTGCTTAGGGCAGTCTAGCCTGGCTGGGCCCTCCACACATTGCCGACCACCACACTAGGCCCTGCCACTAGAGATACCTGATGGTGGAAAGTGAATTCATCCTAAGTATTTTTCTCCCCACTCTGCCCCCAAAAGTCTCAAGTTGAGCATCATCATATCCTGTCTAGAATGTCATTGTGTATGCTACTTCACACTGTTTCTTGCAAAATGAACACGAGTAGTCTTTAAACAGCAGCCAACTTGGTGTCAGAACCCATCCTGAATGCTGCACATATAACGTCAAACTTGATTCTGAAATTGTCTTCCACGGTGGGATTTGCTGAGCCGACCTTGCGGTGGGAAAAAGAGGCTGCCAGTAAGGTTCAGCACACAGTTCCTGGACAAGAACCCATTTATCCTCCCTGCTCCACGCCATGCTACCCCCCCTGGGATGCCAGGATGTGAGCTGGGTGTGTGCACCAGCCATTGGAGGGTGTTCTACACAGGGGAGCGTCTCTACCACCTTATCCGTGGCGTCCACACGCGGCTGGCCGGCAAGATCACGGGCATGTTGCTAGAGATTGACAACTCGGAGCTGTTGCTCATGCTGGAGTCCCCAGAGTCCCTCCATGCCAAGGTAGGCCGGAGCCTGGGCAGCAGAGAGCCCTGAGAGAGCAGGAGGGGGAGCTAAGGACGGGGTGTCCTAGTCAAGCTCCTGGGCAGCTGTTTGGCCAGTTACAGTTTGCCTTCTTGCTGGTACCTGAAGGCCTACCGAATCCTGGCGTGGCAGAGGGCCTTCATTGAGGCTTCGCTGCTTCCAACTCATTCTGTGTGGCCCCAGAGGCAAGGTTTTGGTACAAGGAGGTGCGTTCTGCCTCAGTATAGGGTTAAGGTTTTTCCAGCTGTCCAGCGGCGAACCTGTCTCAAAGGTGACTGTGGGCGTGGGATCTTGCGAGCGTGGGGGTTCGGCAGAGGTGCCGTGGATGGAGGAGGATCCTCAGATCCAGCATGCTGTGGCGGGGGGTGTCAAGGCTCTCCTGGGACCTGCTGGGATGCTACACTAAGTCCCTCCCACTTGCGTCCCCCAGGTGGAAGAGGCAGTGGCCGTGCTGCAGGCGCACCAGGCCATGGAGCCCGTGCACTGAAAACAGGTAGGTGGGAGGGTGGGAGAGGGAGCATTGGTGAGAGCAGCAGCCGAGCCAGGAGAGGCTGTAAAGAACTGGGCAGGAACTGGCTGCCACAAACTCACCGAGAACCACGCAGCGTCACTGGCTTTCTCTGAAGAGCCAAGGAGTTTGGGGAAAGCCGTGAGAATCAAAGGAGACGGCTAACTGTGTGATTGCAGCGGTGTTGGTGACGGCGCAAGCGCAGGAGGCGCTCTCTTGCCAGCTGCCCTGCCCGGCTCACACACGCTAGGCTGGGCCTTCCCTGGGCGCTGCCTGCTCCATTCGCCTGCCAGGAGGTCTGGCCTGGGCTACTCCACCTTCTTCGGCAGCCATACTCTAGAAACATTCATTTTTACCTTTTTGTTCCCAGAAAACGGAGTCCTCACATCCACAGCTGCCAAAGGAACAGCGTTTCCTGTTCTCGGCTCCCAGGCCCTTGTGAGCTGTAACTTAATTCCCAAATGGTCTGTCTGTACTTGAGCTCTGTGTGTGGAATGAAGGCTGGTCCCCCAGCCAGCCTATGGCTTTTGCTTTGTGTATTAAAAGTGCTGCAAAATCTGTCTCGCCTCCCAGGAGGCCTTCTTGTGTCTGAGAGAGGTGGAGACAGGGCAAAGGGTAGACTTGACTTGGGTGCGGCTTTGGCCATAAGGAGCAGAAACCTAGACGAGCATTGATGTCCACAGAGGGTGTGTACGCCCGGTCAGAACGGTCAGGAACTGACCCGTCCATGGTACAGTGGACAACCAAATGGGTGTTGCCCTGCAGTGCCCCAAAGCTGCAGTACCCACGTCTGACATGCGCGGCCCTTCTGGGCTCCTGGCAGGACAGGCAACGCCCATTTGCTTCTCGGCTCCAGGCTGGCGGGCTGAGGGGTTGTGCAGCCTAATTAAAGAAGAATCCTTGTACAAATGCCGTAGGGTAGCTTCCCAGGTCTGGATTTTCTTCCCCTGCAGGGGATGCGGGGGAGCCGCTCAGACAGGTCCTTCGGGACAGTCAGTGCTCACCCCGCTCCGGGGTGTACACTCCAGCTGTCCTCTCTGTACCCGAACCGCCAAAAGCCAGTGGAGATGATCGGGCCGGCAGACTGGTTCTGCCGAACAGTTACCAGCAACAGATTCACCTGAGTCCTCAAGGTGGCTCTGCCCGTCTGTCTCAGCTTCCCGCTTCCTGTTTTCCACAAACATTTCAAACTGTCTTCGCTCCTCAAGCCTCCAGCCGGTCACCTAGTCCCACCCACCCGCCTCTCTGACTGCTCCTGGTCTGTCCCCTGTGCAGATCTTCTCCTGGATGCTGACCGCCGCCACTTCCTCAGGCTTTGCCCTTTTCTATCCTCACTCTCTTTTCTCCTCCTCGGCTACCTAATTTACAAACACATCTTCAGTTTGCTCGCCGTCTAGGATGACCCCCAATTTTTTCCTTCAGCCTAGTCCACCCTCAGGAGCTCCTGGGTCACATCTCACCCCACTGCTTGCGTGCCATCAGCACCTGGGTATCCCAGTAACACTTCAAGCTCACGTCTAAAACCAGCTCATGATTTAGCATCCCCTCCCCTCATGCTCTGCCACCCTCTTCCAGTGTTCTCTGTCTCAGTCAACGGCCCTTCCCTCATTCCGCTGCAAAAGCCTAAATCTGAGATCTGAGTTTCCCCAGCCAGCTGCCACGTCACTCTCTCTGCTGCCACACACACTCTCTCTCTCTCTCCCATAGGAAATCCATTTTACCTCCTTCTCTTCCCTAAATCCACTGCCATCATCCTAATCCGAGCTCAGGGGGACTCCTGCTCTCACTGCCTTGCACTAGTTTAACTTGCCCTCCAGGCTTCCACCATGCAGTCCAAAGGCTTTTTTTCAAGATGCAAATCTGATGTCTCATCCTTGCAGAAATCCTTCAGCAGTTTCCCATCATTAGAATAAGGACAAAACTTAACACGGCCCACGAGACCCTGCATGATCTGGCCCCCACATGGGAGTCTACGGAAGACTTATTCCCATGGAATGACTCTTTTACCTTCTCTTGGGGTGGGGAATAGAATTCCATGATCATCAAGACAACCACATCAATAGCTGTCTCTTGTAGAAACGTGAACCTATGAGAAGCAGTTTTAATCCTCAAAGCCTCTCTGGGAATGACAGAATGGTGTAAATTTCAAAGATGGGTGATGGGAATAAGGAAGCTTATCACACTGTGTTTATTGGAAACTTCTTTCACTAGCAAATCAAGACACTTGCTTTCTAGAGCTCAAGAGGATGCTGTAAGCCAGTTGGGACTGGATGGCACCACTAAACTTGCCTTGAGTCAGAGCCCTGCCTGCTTCAGAGGCGGCAACAGAAGGGTGGTACAGCTCCCCGCTTTGAGACCGTCCCCTGACCATGCCCAGCTTTGCCTAAAATCCACTTCTGCCAGGAGAGCAGTGATTGCTGAAACAGAGACTCATGCTTACCGACGCTCAGCCGCAGTGTGCTTAACAGCTGAATGTTGCTTAGTGCTATTCGACAGGGAGCAAAGGGAAAACCCAAATCCTTTGTCTCTCTGCAGAATCATAAAACTTCTTTGATAAGGTGAAAACAATTTAACTAGGACACAGTCCAGGAAGGGGAGGCAGCCTGCAGTTCTCACGAGCCTCACCCAATGCCACGTTCCATGAACCTTAATGGCCCTTTAGGTCCCTGCACTTACCCTGTCCTCCCAAACAGGGCCTTGCAGATGCTGTTCTGTTCTGCACACCTGCCTCCCCTCCCCTCTTCACTCCTTAACCTCCCACTTTAGAACCCAACCCCAGCTTTACTTCCTCAGGGACCCCTTTCCCTCCACTGTGACACTCCCCATTTTTTGGCAGGTAAAGCACTGTTTGATGACTCAGGACTCACAACACTTAGGCCAGCTGCGATTTATACTCGTGTGATTTTTCTGATTAACTTCTTGCCTTCCCGATGCACCATCACCCCTGAGAGCAGGGGCTGTGCCTATTTGCTGTCGTCTCCCCAGCACTACGCCAGCGCCTGGCCCACGCGGACGTTTCAGTGTATTTGTTCAATGATTGGATGAATGCCCAATATGAAATAGCTTTTATTATTATTACTACCAAGTTCCAGGCGCAAAGCTGAAAAGGTACAAATGAAAGTCCAACAGACATTTATGTAGAAGAAAGCCTTTTAATGCAATAGCTTAAACACACAGTTCAACAAAATCCTTCAATTCAAATTAACTTCAAAACTATGGCGCCTGGAGAAGGCCACTGTTGGAGCAAAAAGGCAAGTTCCTGCCCAGAAAAGAAGGACAGTGACCTCCAGGAGGCCTCTCTCCCTATCCTACCTCCAGGAGGAGCAGCCACAACCGCGGCCTCTTGAAACAGCTTAGGTACCTCCATGCAGAAGGCAGCGGCAGAGTCAAGGACAGAGCCATCCAAGGGTCAGGGCTCTGCCTGCCCAACAAAGGAGGGCCTGGACAAAAGGCACTGGGGCTCAGACACAGGAGACTGTGCCAAGGACAGACAGGGATAGCAACCGCACACAGGGGAGATCGCAGCCCTGGAGAACCAGCTCAACAGGTTGCTTTGGGTCAGGGTTTTCTAGCTTAGCCCCTACCCCCACCCCAGCTCCAGCGTTCAGATTAACTGCAGTGAGGGGGGGGCTGGTGGAGCTACGAGGACAGCGCTCAGTTTGGAGCGCGCTGGCGGCAGCAACAAAGCCAACTGCTTTGCTGACGAGGACCTGTCTGTATGATCCGCTATCTGAGGCAGGGGGGTTGGGGACAGGGCGTCAGCTTCACGCTTCAGCCTAGTGGGGACCTTTCTGGCAAAACAACAAGGTCTGTTTGACTACATTGAGCTTAATGTGAACAAGCAAAGCCCCTTAAGGGATGGGAGGCCTTCGAGGGGCCGGGGAGGGTGCTTCAGAGGTCACTCCGGGACATGCTGGGTTTCAGGAGCGGGCAGAGGCGGCAGCCCCTGGCTTCTCTGGGTCAGGTCAGGCAGAGGCTCCCGCTGTCCTCTCGGGCTCTTAGCTCAGGTTCTGCTTCACTTCCTGCCGCAACTTCTGTGCAGGGCCGTTCCTGGGCTCAATTTGCAGGAGACTGCTGACGTCTGCCAAGCTGGATTTATAGTCCTAACCGAAGAGAGGAGAGTGTGGGGAAGGTGCCTGGACTGGTGTGGGGACAGCTGCTGAGGCGAGGGAGTATTTTCAAACCCCAGCCCACAGGCCTCCCTGAGGCCCCGGGATGAGAAGGAAAGCGGCAGAGACCGACCACCCTGCCTTGACTATACTCTGGAAGTGCCACCACTGGCACAAATCTCAGTGGCTTATGCTGCTGCCTCTGGCCAGGATCTTTTTTACCTTGAGTGCCTTGTAGGCTTGAGCTCGCCTATAAAATGCCTTCACGTTCCTTCCATCCAGCTTGAGGGCTTCCGTGCAATCCTTCACTGCTTCCTTGTACTGCTTCAGGGCCAAATAGCAGAGCGCTCTGATGGGGAGAGACCATTTCAGAAGTTTTAGTCACTTGTAGGCCACCAGCTGTGAGGTAGCCTGGAAAGTGATCTCTGATTCGTTGAACACCTACTCTGTGCTAGTTACTTTCTATCTTCTTTGAGCCTCACAACCACCCTACCCCCTTTTTGAGATGAAACACTGGCTCAGAGTAGTAATGGGACTTGCCCCAGGTACCACCAGTACTGAGGGGGCAACCTGAGGCTCAAACTGGGGGTGTCTGCACGACTCCAGATTCTGACCTTGTTTAGTTCTATCACTCTGCACTTCACTCTCCTGTACTGTGCTCTTTCAAGCAAAGAAAGTGTTTCCTGAAACCTTCTCCTTGACGATTAAAAAATTATCTCCTTAAGAAAAAATAAACAAATACTGAACTCTAATTAATGACATAAGGCTGGCCGGGCACAGTGGCTCACGCCTATAATCCCAGCACTCTGGGAGGCCAAGGTGGGAGGATTGCTTGAGGTCAGGAGTTCAAGACCAGCCTGAGCAAGAGCAAGATCCCGTCTCTACTAAAAATAGAAAAATTAGCCAGGTGCCACGGTGTGCACCTGTAGTGCCAGCTAGTTGGGAGGCTGAGGCAAGAGGATCACTTGAGCCCAGGAGCATGAGGTTGCAGTGAGCTATGATGATGCCACTGTACTCTATCCCGGGCAATAAAGCAAGACCCTATCTCAAAAAAAAAAAAAATACGATGCTGATATATTAGGGGTGAAATGTAAAGATGTTTGCAATTTACTTTGAAATACATCAAAGATAATAAGACAGATCAACAGAGGGACAGTGACAAAGCAAATATAACAAAATATTAATTGTAGAATTTAGGAAGTAGGTATATGGGTGTTCAATGTATAGTCCTTTCAACTTTATTTTGAAAATTTTCATAATAAAACGTTGGAAAAAAGTCACATACATCCATACAACAAAATATTCTACATGTGTGGTCAAAAAAAGCATGTGTGAGTTTTGGGCTGGGCACGGTGGCTCACGCCTGTAATCCTAGCACTGTGGGAGGCCGAGGCAGGTGGATGGTTTGAGCTCAGGAGTTCGAGACCAGCCTGAGCAAGAGCCAGACCCTGTCTCTACTAAAAATAGAAAGAAATTAGCTGGACAATTAAAAATATATAGAAAAAATTAGCCAAGCATGGTGGTGCATGTCTATAGTCCCAGCTACTAGGGAGGCTGAGGCAGGAGGATTGCTTGAGCCCAGGAGTTTGAGGTTGCTGTGAGCTAGGCTGACGCCACAGCACTCTAGCCTGGGTAACAGAGTGAGACTTTGTCTCAAAAACAAAGAAAAAAGAAAAAAACAACAGATGTGTGGGAGCTCGTTATGGACGTTCATCCATTCCACCTCACTGTTTTCAGTGGGTGCAGCGTACAGCTGGATGTGTCATGATTTATTTTACCGATTTCCTATTGGGGGGTATTTTTCATTGTTTCCAGTTTGTAAATAAATGATGCTGTATTTAACGTCCTTATACTAGGAACTGCTGGGTCAAAAGACATACGCATTTTAAATTTTTACTATTACTGCCCAAATGCTTTCCAAAAAAACTGTACTGTTAAGAACAGTTTTTGATAGAGCCTATTTTCCTACAACTGTACCAACCCTGGGTCTCAAGCTTTAATTTCTACCAATGGAAGAAAATGATATCTCATTGTTTTAATTGCTTTAAATATGGGTAAAGCTGAACATCTTTACATAGGTCTTTTTTTTTTTTTTTTTTAAGACTAGTCAAGTGCAGTAGCGAGAAGGGGGGAAAGCAGTAGAACAAGTTCAATCTGTAACTGTGAACAATCAAGTGAGATAACTCACTACCTTCAGACCAGCCAACATAAAGTCTTTTTTAATCTATGGAATCAAATTTGTCTAACTTTTCCTTCAGTGACTTCTGTGAGTTACTTTCCTCCACACAGAATACTGTCCCCATTGCAAGATAATTAGCCCACATGTTCTTTCAGAACTTAATGGTTTTACTGTTTACATCCGAAACTGTAATCCACTTAGAATTTATTTTAAAATAAGAATTGGGTGCACCAGGAACTGTGTAAAGGATAAATAATAATAATAATAATAATAATAAAGAACTGAGGTAGGATTCAGGTTTATTTTTCACTCTTACCCAGCCAATCCAATACCATTTATTGAATAATCCCTTTTCTCCCTATACTTTATCATACACTAAATTCTCTTTTGCTGTTCTCATTTTTTCCTCACAAACTTTGGAATTACTATCATGAATTTCAAAATTCTACTAGTCCTTTGTGATTGCACAGGATTTATATTATAAATTAACTTAGAGAAAAACCACCTCCTTGTAGCAATTTGAAGACAGGCACAAATTCTTTGGTGCTCTTCCCACTGAGAGGTGGAGGGGTCTCTGTTCTCTCCCTTTGAATTTAGACAGGCTGTGACTGCTCTGACTGATAGAGGAATGGACATAATGTGACAATGTGGCACAGAGAATTTGCATGAAGAACAGTATTTAAACAAAAGAAAACATAGTTACAAATTTGGTAAAAATCCAGAAATATGAGTTAATGGAGGTATTCACCAGCATAAGGTAATAAGCAAGCCCAAAGAGCGCCCAAAGAGGAGTTAGAATATGGTGCCACACAAACATGGAATAAAAAGGCTGTAGGCTTCTTATTCAAGTGAGCCTGGCACACTGAGGCATCCAATCTGCAGTAAAATCATAGATCCAAAATTCCAAAATCCAACCTTTAAAACTGGAAGTTCTCTTTCAACTCATTTGGCAAAACCTGAAATGAGTTGACATGAAGTTACTTAGTTTCTTTATCCCACCCCATGTGAACATGGCATTTCCATGTTTCACTTGCAGAAATACTAATAGCTTACTTCAGTAAACTGCCCAGACCCTGCTACAGTGTTATGTAATTCAGCATGTGGGCTGTATTACCTCACTAAAATCTGAAACACATTTTATCCCAAGAGTTTGGAATAAGAAACAGTCTGTTTGTTTTGAGGCAGGGTCTCTTTCTGTTACCAGGCTGGAGTGCAGTGGCGTCATCATAGCTCACTGCAACCTCAAACTCCTGGGCTCAAGCGATCCTCCTACCTCACGCTCCGGAGTAGCTGGGACTACAGGTGCGTACCACCACGCCTGGCTAATTTTTCTATTTTTTGTAGAGACAGGGTCTTGCTCTTGCTCAGGCTGGTCTCCAACTCCTGACCTCCCAAAATGTCAGGATTACAGGTGTGGGCCACCACACCCAGCACAGACCCAAGATTTCTGAACTAGAGAGTGAAATGTGTATGTTGATAGGGAAGGAGAAACAGACACTTTTTTAATAGATGTTTTATAATAAATGTTTGGATCAGATATGATTTCTTGATGAATGTTTGAAGCTTCTGAGAGTAGAATTAACAGGAAGATCTCACTGGAGCCAGATTCCAATTCCGGTGCCACCATTTACTGGCTGGGTAAGCTCAGGCAAAGCCCTTCCTTCTCTGAGCCTCGATTTTCTCAACTTTAAAACAGGAAGAACACCTACCACCTACACTTCTGAGCACTGTTGCAGAGTAATGACTCCCACGCAATAAAGGGACAGTACCCTGGCACCCAGGCTCTGTCAGTGGTCATGGACAGCAGCCCCTGATACAGGGCCTTCTACAGACCCCCAAGTCTAACCCCTCCGGCTAGACTACACCCCTCCTTCCTGCTCCCAGGCCAGGTAATAGTTATCCCACACTATGGCCTCTGGGCCAGTGCTCTTAGACAGAAATGGTGCCAAAACTTCTAACGGGAGGGTCTTGAAGAAACCACGGGGTGGGGAGCAGGGTAGGGGGTGAAGAGACTAAGAGACTTGTGTTTAGGTTGTGTCTGCACAGCAAGCACACTGCTTTTACTTATACTGTATGCTTAGGAAAATTGTGGGGAGAGGGGCTAACAAAGCCCAGGCTACCCTTTGGCATCCCTTAGCTCTACCCTTCAAGAGAGCGAATGCCACTGGCAATGCCCAGCTCACAGCGTGAACGCACGCTTTGAGCTGTAACACACTGACCAAATGCTGGGGAGGAAGAGCCCACCAGAGTCCAAGAGGAGACTATGGAACACAACACCCAACGTCCTGTAGCAGCTGTGAAGAAGATACCTGTTGCTGTATGTCGCAGATTCCTGGTTACTAAACAAGAGGCTTTCACTGTACTTCTCAACAGCTTTCTTATGGTTTCCCTTCTTTACAAGCTCATTGCCTTCTTCCTTCAGAACTCTGGCTCTCTCCGCAGCCCCCGCAGAAGGTACTAGACACAAATTCAGAAGAGGAAAAAACCATGGAGCAGGTACCCAACTGAGATCGATGAGATCTCTTCAGCACTGTCTCTCCCTCAGAGATCTCCTACACTGTTGTAAATTATCGTTCCTGATTAATGATTCCCCCCCCCCCCAGTTAATGGCTTCTGGAAAATTCAACAGTTTTTCATTCACAAGAGGTTGGGGACTCCTGATACAAACACATTTATTCACATATATAACAACATACACATGATAAAAAGCAACCCAAATGGCCTTGTCACTGCCACTTGGTAGGTGGAAGATCTTGTGTGAGCAACCTAACTTTTGGAGCTCAAATTCCTCACCAGTACAACGGGGCAGTATTTATTTCACACATGGCTGTTTTCAGGGTCAAATGTGAGAATACACGAGAAAGGAAACTTAAAGCAGGAGAGAATAAGTAAGTAAATACTAATAAACAAGAATCTGTTAAAGAAGGGGTGTAGCTTCTGGGCTTTCAGAAAAGGGCAGAAGAGCCCACTATTTCTCAACTCTGTTTTGCTCTGAATCTGTGATTGTCCTTCCTCACCTAACGCGTGCAGCTCTGCCCCGGCCTTCAGGGAGAGAGAGGAGAGAGAACAAGGTGAAACCCAAGCTGTTCAACCGGGCTTCCAGGCCCTTCACTGCTTGGCCCCAATTAAACATTCCAGCCTCAGCTCCGTATCACTTGCTTTTTTAATTTTTAAAAACTATCTTTATCAAATACTGAATATTTATGACCCAGGGTAAAGTTATAGGAATAAAACTAACACCCTGAACTCATCTCCCAGCTTAAGAAAGAGAACATTACTAGGACCTTTGAAGTCCTGGGGGCCCCTTCTCAATTCAGTCCATCCCGGGAGGAAACTATTATTCCCAATTCTATTAATATGCTTCTTCCCTTATTTTTTTTTAAGTTTATACATGGTAGTACCCATAAATCGTTTGTTATTTGTTTTTGAACTTCATATCGAAGAATAAATAAGTCTACATATTCATTTATGGCCTGCTTTTTCTTTTTGTTCTCAACATAATCTTCCTGAGACTCATCTGTGTTGATGCATACATATATCTGTAGTTCATTCATTTTCAGTGCTGCAATACTACAATTGATTTCTCCATTCTCCTATTTATAGAGATTTGGGTTATCTCTAGTTTTGTTTTTTTGCTAGTACAAACACATTCTACCATAAGCATTCCTGTACATATCTCCCTGTGCACATATGCACGTTTCTCTAGAAATGTTAGGTTATTAAGTATGGAATATCTGATTTCCTTAAATACTAAGTTTGACAATTGGTATCTCTGACATTTCACTTTTTTTTTTTTTTTTTGAGACAAGCCGGGCGCGGTGGCTCACGCCTGTAATCCTAGCACTCTGGGAGGCCGAGGCAGGCGGATTGTTTGAGCTCAGGAGTTCGAGACCAGCCTGAGCAAGAGCGAGACCCCGTCTCTACTAAAATTAGAAAGAAATTAATTGGACAACTAAAAATAGAAAAAATTAGCCAGGCATGGTGGCGCATGCCTGTAGTCCCAGCTACTTGGGAGGCTGAGGC
>CAUYSK010099020.1:0-43955 GCA_963575035.1 Avahi laniger
TACAGCATTATTCACAATAGCCAAAATATGGAATCAACCTAGGTGTCCATCAGTGGATGAACAAATAAAGAAAATGTGGTCTATATACATAATGAAATACTATTCAGCCTTAAAAAGGCAGGGAGTAGGGGAGCCTGTCATTTGTGACACCACAAATAAATCTGGAGGACATTATGCTAAGTGAAATAAGCCAGGTACAGAAAGACTAAAACCATGTGATCTTACTCAGATGTGGAATTGAATATAGTTGAACTCATAGAAGCAGAGAGTAGAGTGATGGTTACCAAAGGCTGATAGGGTAGGGAGGGAGGAAACGAGAAGTTGTTGATCAAAGGGTACGAAGCTTTTGATAGACAGGAGGAATAGGTTTTGAGAGCTGTTGCACAGCAGGGTGACCATAGTCAATAATAATGTATATTTTAAAATAATAAAGTAAATTTCAAATATCTCACCATAAAACATGATAGGTAGGCAAGCGTGTGTGTATGTCTGTGTATATATATATATATATCAAATCATCACATTGTACCCCATAAATGTATACAATTATGATTTATCAATAAAAATAACATATAAAACATTTTTTTAAATAGCTTTTCTCAAGTTCATCACACTTCATCTGCTGACTTCTCTCTTTTATATTTGAATCTCGATTCTTGATTAACCTTTCTCCATTGCAGAAGTTCAAATGAAGAAAAGCAATGGCTGACTACTCTAGTGTCTTTCATAGCAATTTCCTAGGTATCTATTATAGGTCTTATGTCTGCTTCAGAATGGAATTTTGTGGGTGATATTTAGGGAAAATTACCATCATGGCCAGAACTGAAGCTTCCTGTGTGGGTTAATCTAAAAAATAAGAAAGAAGCAACTTGCTTTGGCCAAAAGGTGATTCTTGCCTTGGAAGGAAGACAAAGTTGAACATGTTTGTTAGAGAAAGTGTGTGAATGCCTGCAGTAGGAAGGGATCCTGGGGTCAAGAATAGTTTACCTTTCAAAGGCAAACCAAGGAAAAGTTCAGAGCCTAATATAGAAATAAGCAAACAAATTTTGAGAATCTGGACACAAAACAGTTATGGCAAAGCAAGCTTTATTTAATCAATAGCAGGAGAATCACAACCTCAAACTCCAGAAAAGATAATGTGAATTTACAATGATTTTACATACCAAGATTTCTTCTACCCAAAGCTGAATAACTGATTTTCAAGTAAAGGTGATAGAAAGAAAAAGAGTTCTTACCCAAGAGATTCTTCATCCAACAGTGTATGGATTCTTCATCCATACACTTTATCTATCATGAGTCAAGCCCTGATCCAAAGGTTTGGAAGTTTATAATTATACTACATATCTCCTATGCCAAGTAATATGGCAAGCATTGCAAGGGAAATACAAATGCCCCAACATAAAAGTTCATTCTAGTTTGGACTGACCTTCTCAAAATGGGGTCTGGTCATATTCTCCATGTGAGGCTACAAGAAAGAAGGCTGAGGAAGTAGTGACTTTACAAAGCAGTTTGCCTACAACTGAGAATTAAAGTGAAGGACCTGTATTACTAAGGATAGTTTGGACCATGTCAATCAGAATCTGACTTTCTTCACATCTGTGTCTCCTGTTCGTTTATTCTGAAGTTAATCCTGGTGCACAGTCATTATAACCACCAGTGACCAGCCAACATCCCAATCTAGCTCTGTCTTAGAGTGGACAGAGCTAGATTGAGGTTTATCCTGCAAGCCCCTCTCTCTTACCAAAGATCCTCAACCAAATCAGGGAGTGAGGGCCACTGGTGTACATAATTAAAGTCACAACCATTGGTGAGGATGACTCAAGAGACACTGTTCAAGTAAAAGGAGAAATGGAGCTCATGCAAGGACTCAAGGGAGAAGGGAAGGTCAGCTATGGTTATAACAACGAAAAGGGGATCTTTGTAGAAGGTAAAGAAACTGTTGAGGATGTGAGGTATCCCAGACAAGTATTCATGTCCTCAAGAGCCAAAGATCACACCAAATCCTGAAAGATTTGGGAATGGCTCATTTGGGCTCTCCTTGTTGAGTTATTAAATGTCTCCTCTTTTTCTTATGCAGAAGATGCACAGGAAGACTCAGCAAGTCTCATTTCCCCTACAGTCTTATTAAAACCCCAAGGAATCTATCACTGGAAAGCCCAGCTGCATTTGAAGAAGGATATCTACCCATGATCCACTTTCTCCTTAACAACTTAGAGAGTCACAGGCATAGTCCATTTAGGAGATGAGATTGCTAAATGTCACTGGGAAAGTGGAGACACACAGGTGTTCCAGTGAGTGCTGTGGGATCACTACTAGTGACTTAATCTCCGAGGTCCTGGACGTTCACTCTTGGGCTTGTGAACATGCTGGTTACAACTTCACTGGTGGTGGGTGGGAACAGTGTTTCAGCCTTGGGTACCAAGTTCTGAAGTTTGACTGGGGCTTGCTGTTGAAGTGTCATCTGCTGATCATTGAGTCATCACGACCCAGGTGGTTTGTCAGGTTGCATCACAAAGCTCTCTTTGCATAATGAGATTTCACTGAGAAAGATCCCTGCTTTGGAAGCGTTCCAATTCTACTGGAGTTTCTCAGAGAGCATTCTCCCCAAGCAGGTCCTAGGCCCTGCCACTTCCCCACGTGGCCCTTTGATGACTCCTTGTCTTCTGTAGTGCGTTTCAGTTACAAAAGCCCAAGGGGAACGTGTCCATTGTCTTGTAAGTAAAAATTCTTTTGAAGCTATAGCTACAGAGAGTAAATAGGGGCAAAGGTGGGTAAGAGGGGCCAGTAAGCAGAAGAAAGAAATAGAAGTAATAAAAACCAAGGGATGAATTGGAAAGGAAAACAAAATAAGGATATGGGTTGGAGAGGCAGCTGGGAAGCTCAGGGAGGATGTGAAGAAGACAGGGAAGTGTTTGATATAAAAAGATACCTTCTCACTCTAGGTCCACAAGGGCTGTAGGAGACCATCAAACCCCAGAGGGGCTGTGTGCCTTCCACCCTGGGAACCCCAGAACCTGACACTGACTTACTTGCTGGTGGCTGTTGTGTGCAGCCTCCTCCTCGATACTGTCAGTGAACTCAGTGCTTGCATCTTCAGTGTCATCACCTGCAGCTGCACCTGGAAATAAGTCCAGAAAAGAAAGGTGATTCCCTTCACAGATGGCTTCCAGACAGCAGGTAAAATTACACTTTTTGCCACCTGCCTCTGATTTCTTCCTTTCCCCACAGGCATGGCCCCTTAGCCACAGGGCCGGCAGGGAAGACAGAACCAAGCCTTTTCCTTGTATCACTGATATTTTCCTTCTGAAACTCTAGCCTAAGTTTCAAAACATAAGCCGGCTGTGACTGTGCAGACCTATACCTAAGGAGTCACTGTCAGATAGACCGGTTACCCCTCTCCTTTTATAAGAAAGCCTGAATTATTCCCCATTCTGCCACTGATTGGCTAGGTGACAACTTTCTCTCTATAACATGGGCCAAACATGACTAACCTTTTTCCCACCACTGAGTGCTGAGAGTGTCCCTCAATTCCTGGATATTAGGGCAGCCCTGCTCCTCTCATACTTTTCCATTGTTGGGATCAGTTGAGCATTGGGTGACAGTCTCTCTATGGAACTTCCCTCTGGGGGTCCTGTGTCCTACACAGGTTCAGATCTAGTCAAGATTCAAGCCACAGAATGGTTTAGGTGTTTCTTAATTCCTTCCTCTAATCTGCCCTCCTCCCCATCTCTTGAATTCTTCTTCAATGCAAACATTTTATGCCTGAAGGGTTTCTTGCACTGCTTTGTCCAAATGGGATTTAATCCATCCTTCATTTCCCAAAGATGAACATAGCCCTAAGGCACAAACATCTACACCCTGCTCTATGAGACAAGAAGCTGCAATTTGTGGTCTGGGCAAAGGTCAAAGCTAGCACTGACCAAGAGAACTTTCTGTAGTGATAGCAATGTTCTAGGCCAGCACTGTCCAGTAGACATACATGTGGCTATTGAGCACTTGAAATGTGTCTATTATGACTGAGGCACTGATTTTTTAATTTTATTTTATTTAAATTAATAGTTAAATAGCCACATGTGGCTAGTGGCTACTATATTAGATAGCATAAATCTAGGGCATTTCTTCCCCTTTATATCAGTTAAAATAAAAGACTATCCATACAGTTTTAGACCATGAACTGTGGCCCACATTACTGATTTTTTCTGAAAGTGTAGGAATTTATCATGGTTGGTTCAACACCAAAGATAATCTACTGTGACACTCTTGTGCCTTACAGAATCTGCTCAAGTTAGAGAATCTTGAGATCTAATTCTGATCCTGGCCTCAGCAACCAGCCTGTTAAAACTCTTCTTCTGATCACTGAATAACCTGGGTCTCAAAGAGATTAGGTGGTTTGTCCAAGGTTACACAGCTAGTCCAGACAAGAGCTGGGGCCAAAAAGTCAAGTCATTGGCCTCTTAGACAGGAGCCACTCACTGCTTCTTCTGATGACAAGTCAGATCTTTACTTTTGCTTCTTCCTCCAAGACCAAAGAACCTGCTCCTGAGCTCAGACATCCATGAATGAAAGACTGCATGGATAATGAGCATTCACTGACCTGTGCAGATGAGGTGAACAGGGGCCATTCACATCTACATTGCATTTCTTGGTATCTATAAGTTCATGTCAGAGTATTTGAAATGGCCCAGGCTGATCTCACTAAAGCATTGAGAGGTAGGAAGCATGCTGTTATAACAGCTTAAGTTCCCTAACCTTTCCCATGAATGTTGTGTTAACATTAGATCAAGGCAGAATACTGTTCAGTAAAGCCCTGTTCACAAGAAGGCACCTCTACCATTCAGTATCTTTAGAGATCTGGGGAATTTCCAATACTTATTCATTGAAATCAGCCCCAGAACCATCTCATTCAGGATACCAATTGAGTAGAGATGAACGGACACACTCTCTAAGCTTTGGCTGCTTTGGCAACTCATTGAACCCAGGATACCAATATACCTAAGGACATCTATATCACATTGTTTACTCTGGAAAATCCTTCCAACAGCAGAGATTATAATCTTTTATGTTTTTCCTGCAAAGAAAATGAATCGTCTCACTCAATGAGATTAAGAAAACAAATGTTTTCACATTTCTCTCCCTTTTGAGTGCTGGGCCAGAGAATGGTTAAAGAAAGCTCAGCTCTGTGAGGTCAGGATCCTCATCCCTAGACCGTTGCTGGTAGGTTGTGTAGCCATGCTGGGCCCACATCCCACAATGATTCCTATACTGGGTTCCAGGAGTAAGTTAAGTGGGGATTAGAAAGGGTAACCATCAGTGGTCTTAAAGGCTCTTATCTAACACTTTCTGTCTTCCGCTTACCCTTCATGGCCTTTCTGATGCCACCTCTCCATTTCTAGATAATGCTCCTGCTTAAATTCACTCAGGGGCAGGATGCCATGGTTCTCACTTCATCAGGAATTAGGTGGAGACAAAAGAAGGATGCCCATCTCATCCCAACACTCCGCTACATAAGGTTTTTGTTTTATCCCCCCTCCCCTTTTTCAAGCTAGCTCACAGTCTCCTGTACTTCCTTTACTGCAGTTTTAAGGTTATTCAGCCTTTTACCAATTTGAATTAAAATGATGAATTTTTTGTTGCCTGTTTGAGGGGTAGAATAAAACTGAAAAAAAATTTAATAGAAAATAAGGAAATAAAATGAGTAAGTTAATTCACACAAGGTCCCATTTATAAGTTTACATGAGACAATCCCTCTTTCTGCTGCCATTTCCATTTTTTTTAATAAATGACAATAAAAGAACTCTTGTGGGGGATACCTTTTTCTAAGATTTTATGAGGCTACAAAACACTAACTTCAGAACTTGGAATACTTTAAATTTCCAATATGAAATAAAATGGTCTGCTACCTTTAGATACTCTGAAAACTAAGAATCTGTTCAAAGTTAACTTACTTCTCCAGGATTAAATTTTACATGTTAGACCAGCAATTTTATTATTAACTTTTACTTGAAGTGTCAATGGAATGGAAGTTCTTAAGTTGTAGTTCTTTGAATGTTCTAGGCTTTGAACCACACAAAATAGAGGTGATACCAAAATGTCCCTTATTTAGATTTAGAAAATTATTTTCTACCAGCTACGTGATTCTACAAAGTCCACAGAAATAAAATAAGCCTATAAAACATAATATGATAAAAATCCTTTGGTGAAAATTTAAGCATTATGCAAATATAAGCTATTCTTATCACTGAGGCAAACATTCATATATTCGAACTTTTTAAATTGAGGGTGGCATAATCATTAAGAAGAAAGACCCCATAGCCAGACTGTCTAGGTTTGAATTTGCTTTTGTCATTAGTTATGTGACTTTAGGCAAGTCACAACTTTCCATAACTAAGTTTCCTCATTTATTAATTAGAGCTAATAGTATTATCCACTTCATACAGTTGTGAACTTTAAAGGGTTTGCTGATTTTGAAGTGCTTGGAACTGTGCTTGGCACAAAGTGTATACACAATAAATATTACCCTTAAACAATATTGCTTTATTATTATTGTTATTGTTAGTAAACTGAAGTGGTCCATGGGCTTATAAATTGAGGGCTTAAAAAGTTGAAGGCCATAGAACCTAAATACAGTCAGCAGAAGGAAGTTTTATACTTGATGTTATTAACTGGATGATCTCGATTGATTCTACCTGCACTTCTTCACTTCTGAACACCTGTTTCCCTAAGCAGGGGGTTTGAAATAATACTCTGCTCTGTCCTGCTTCACAGGACAGTTGAAAAGCATAGAGCTTTCAGTAAAATAGGGTGAACTTTTTGGGACAGGTGCTTTACAAAAAAGATTTATCATCATTAAATTATAACTGCATTAAAACTCCATCATGCTCATGCATGAAAATAAGTCTTAGAGGGAAATTCATGGTGTGTTTTCTTTTCTTTTTTTTTGCTCTGTTACCCAGGCTGCAGTGCAGTGGTGTAATCATAGTTCACTGTAACCTCAAACTCCTGGGCTTGAGGGATCCTCCTGCCTCAGCCTCCCAAGTAGCTGGAACTACAGGTGTGCCCTGCCACGCCCAGCTACTTTTTGAAAATTTTTTTTGTAGAGATGGAGGTCTCACTATGTTGCCCAGGCTTGGCTCAAACTCGTAGCCTTAAGCAATCCTCCCACCTCAGCTTCAAAAAGCACTGGGCACCTCCAGCTAATTCTTTAGTAATGAGTCCACGCTGGGTGGGGTCAAGACCATTTTCCCCAAATTCTACTCGGCAGTCATTATTATTTCCTCGTTAAGCCATTAATATGGGATCCACAGAAAAGCAGTATTATTTTCCCATATAGTTACTTAGAGCATAGCAGAGGTCATATTTTACTAATTTTGAAAGGGGATTTGAAGAGCTAAAACTTTAAGCATGAATACATTTGCAGTGACAAGTGTCCTTTCCCTCAGTGCCAGGCTCCTGCGTCAGGTCCTCTCGGGGCCATCTCACTTTCACTCCCAGGTACTCTGTCATGTGATTATTCAAGAACTCTCTCACATTTTCATGTCATGAACCAACTATTACTGACTTTAATATTATGACGCTATATGAGAGAATCAAAGAAAAAATGTTTTCTATCGAACTACAATTTCACCTGCATACATTCTCTTTCCAACCATAAGAAAACTATATGATTCCATATAGTCCTCCACAGTTTCTGTTGAGAAATAAAATTATCTAGACGGATTATGATCTTTGAACAGAAGTAGTAGAAAACTACTGTCTGCAGTCATGCCCCTTATGGTGTACCTTTGTTTTCAAGTCGCGACATCTCTTAAGTAGCCTAGAGAGCCTTCCTTCCAGCTTCTTCGTTTCTCTGAAATCAACTGTTTTAAGTGATTTCAAAAGACCAAATCATAATCTCAAACATTTTTGGGGGTATGAAATCTCACTAGCACTCTGGAATTTTTATTTCTTCAACAAGGTGACTATTTCATGAAACTACAGTCCCCTATCCTTAGGCTGACCAGGGATTGCATAAGTTAGGACTACTGGGCAGAACTGGAGGTATGACCACTGCACCTATTCTGTAATGTTATAATTAAGTAATGTCAAGAAATTCTTCATGCTCATGGTCTTTTTTTTATTCAAAGAACACAAGAAACAGGCTTTTCTAGGAACATTTAGAGATAGCACTACCCACCACAACAATTGGTTCCTCAAATCTCTATCCTGCTTTCTACTACTCTCCTTCAGCAAGGAGAGCAAGAAAGGGTTTTTAAGGTAAAACTCATTTCACATTTCTGGGGAAAGTGCAATGCCGTTTCTTTAGTCTCACTTTGGGAAGAGAAAAATTCAGGTTTTTTTTTCTTCGTCCTTCCTTTAGATAAATAAATACTCATTCCACAGAGCCTTGCTTTGACTTGGAATTTTAAATGATCAACAGACTGATTCTCCTAGAGGGGAAAAAAAAATATATGAGCTTTCTCTACTTTTCTCATCAATCTTTTAAGAATGAAACCAAATAGTTTCGGTTGGCCTTCGATACTTTTATTGGATCAGTAACAATTTTTTGTGCCTTAATTAAAGTAGCTGAAATTCTGACACTTATATATAAAAAAGTACACTCTCCATTTCAGCACAAATGTTAACACGGTTTAACAGCACAGTGCCATAAAGAAATGAATTTCCAGAGAAAAATATACAGCTTATTTTGGGGGGAAAATAGTCCTGGAAATAATGCAATGCCAAGTTCTGATCATTTAACATGTCAGTTCATTCTTCATTTGAAGTTGTTATGAATCACTTTAATTTTTTTCAACAGCCTACAAAATTTTAAGTAATAAAAGCAAGTAAAACTGCTTTTATTATCAAACTAATAAGACTTCATGGACACAGTAATTCATGATTTATAAAACATACTTGTGTATACACATACCTCTAAAGTTTATAGATTGAGAGGTTAATATCTCTGAGCGATGATTTTGCTGATTGCAAAAAGCAGCACTGCATACTCACGTTATATACTAAAAGCAAACCTACGAGTAAATGCTAGACAGTTTCAAGTTCTCCAAGGGAAAAAGGAAGCCAATTTGGTTCATGTATTTAACACCTCTACTCTTCATGTTATTTTAGACCAAACATTTTCTGATGTTGCTAAACTTTCTATTTTATCCTTCCAACTTTTACAAGAAAAAAATAGTATGATAAAGATTTTTACTTCTGGAATTTGACTTTAAACAACAAAAAGGGAAAGTAACACAAAACTAATTAGTACATCACTTTATAAGTTTAATTATTCTTATTTGAAATCTGGTAAAATTAGTATTGTCAGCTCTACAGTGTTGTGTTTCCCTTCCATTTCCCAGTCTTTGTTGAAAGCACATTACAACACTAATTTTTTTATTTAGGAAACTCATCCTGGCTATATGATTATATAAAAAGAAGTTGAGGACTTACCTTCTGCCAATACTCAGACTACTTAAAAGCAACATGCTTGTTTTCTAATCATAATAAACTGTTTTAATGAAGGTATTGCTGCAAATGGCCAGACAGTAGCTTAAATTCATATTCTAAAATACATTAAGACTCAGAAAGTATATCCTACAAAAATCAGTCCAATATCTTATCTTACTGGGTCATTTCTTCTGTTTATTATTGGGTTACCACATATGAGCTCCATATTTCCAGCTGTTCTTTCTACAGTGCAAATGGTTCTATACTACTAAAGGGAGAAGAGACGCTCTCTAAGCTTTAACCCTAAGAGTAATGAGAGAAAATACTCTATGTGCTCGCATCTCACAGGATGTGTCTGAAAAAGAAAACTAATTTCATTTATTCTATCTCTAGTACAATTTCTACAGAGCAAGATGGAAGATGGACTTTTAAGTGTGTGGGCTACTAATATTTCTTCCTAACTCCATAGGAAGTTTGTCATTTTTCCTTGCAGACCAGTGGCTGTAGACCTGCAGAATACTACCTGAGGCCCTAGTTGAAAAAGAGGCAACTTGAGTTTTTCAGGGATGTCAAATGTGAAGATTCTGTGACTCTTTCATATAAAAAGACTATGAAACCACAAAACGATGACTTTATCCTAATAATGGGAACTATTAATAGAGTTTTCTAATACTAGCTCAAGGAAAGCAAAGGTATTAAATTGGTCTCTCTGTGCCTTAGAGTCCAAAGGAAAGTGACTTTAGGTAGGTCAACATTTATTTCTCAATGAAAGGAACAATTTTCAATGCAATGTGATCTTCTCCTCTTCTCCCTAATCAGAAGACTCCAGACCCAACTGGAAGATCAAAGTAGAAAGAACCAAAATCAGATTTCTTGAACTGTTTTGAAACTATGACTCAAACTTCTCATGACCCAGATACTGAATTAAGAGCATAAAAAAGCATAAAATGATTGGTCTTTTATGTATATCTGTCACGGAGGTCACATGTGTATTAACCATGTAAGAAGAATACGCTAAAGAACATTATAAGAAAACTACTTCTTGTGGCTAGGAGCTAATATATAAAGATTTTCTTGATCCTTGATAGATCTCTTACTATATATAATGCAACTGAAAAATCTTTAAAAATATGAACAAGGAAAAATGTTCTTTTCCTAAGAAGTAGAAATACTAAAAATATTGCTACTGTCCACAACTGAATGAAGATAAGTGGGTGTGGAGGAGGGGGAGGGGGATGGGGATGAAGAAGAGTACACCCTGTCAAAGCAAAAAAAAGACTGACATACTAAAACAGCCCAACCATGCCTTTTCAAAACCGTTACAACTTGGCTAGATAGCTAAAAAGAGAACATCAAACAAATATTGATTTATACTAGGCACTAACAATCATCAGATTTCAGTAATATAATTTAAATCTGCAATAAAAAAGAGTTCCACGTCATTCATTAAATAAGTCTTCTTGGAGGTTCTTTTCAACTCTATAGTTCTAAAAACTATACATTTCATCTACCCTGACCTCCTACAACCATTACTCTGCAGGTTTGCTATTACTCAAAAAGAAAATGTGAGAAAAAAGAAATATTTCAATATGGATTTTTCTAAATTTAAGTTCTATGCTTCCAATTAAGCATGATCTAAATAAAAATTTACTTAATTATTTTTCCTTTAAAATTTTTAAATTAAAGCTTAAGGTTCTATAAGAACATGGTGCTTTATTTAAAACTATTGTAATGTTGAAAATGCCTGACGAAGGTAGAATAATCCATTAAGAGAAAGAGTCTGTGCTCCTGTAGAGAAAATGGAATCATATATTATGCTAAGTATAATTACGTAAATAATATACCCAATCACAGCATCATTTATGTGTGGGTTACAGAAAGAATTTTTCAGAATCATGTTCTCTAGTCAGATGCCAAATTCACACATAAAACTGTTAGACCATCAAAGCCTCTTCAGGTAGAACTGCTTGCAAACCTCATTCCACCTACCCAGACCAGAAAGTTAGCATGGGATTTTAGTCACATATAGTGTCAAGATCAAACTTCTATCAATCTACTCTTGTCAGAGGTTGACAGAAGCAGGAGTGATTATTAACATAAATTACTATAATCTCTATGAACCATTAAAATCCAAGAATCACCCATGGTTGAATCTTAACAGCAGACTTAGAAGTTTCCTTGGTCTATTAGTAAAATTAAGGAAAGATATTAACTAAATGCCTTGTTGTAATGACACAACGGATTAGTCTTTGATGGGTTGACATTTCTACAGCTCCATGAACCTCTTCTTTACTTCTGGAAATTGACAAAACATTTTGTGCAAGAAAGTGTCTCTTAAAATTGGGAGACAAAAGTGGATGGTTCTCCTTACACATCTGATTTCCTTCCTTAAATGACTCCTTTTTCTCCTAGAAGTCATTACAACTGGAAAAGCATATCCAGTAAGAGGACAGATTGTGGCTATCAATCTTTTGTAAACTAATTAATCAGAAGATTCCAGGGTGCTTCTCCAGTAAAACATCTTCTCCCTGTCCACTTTAGTTTGACTGATGCTTTCTCCGTTATAGACACAGCTAAAGTTCCAGAACCTTGGATGGAATTTAGAATGCTAACACACGAATGTGAAAGAAATAAAATGCCATGTAAAAAATGGAAGGAAAAAGAAAAATTATGTCCCACTTAGTTTGGAAAGAGTATTTAGCACATTTATGGTGCTATAAAGCCTCAATCTCCAATCCCTAGGTTCTATGTTTAAAGTAACTAAAATCTCAGCTTCTAATCTAGGAAATTCATATCCAGCAGAAATAAAAACTTATGATGTTGAACTCACAAAGCTCCAGAGTAATCTTGGTCACTTTTCATACTCCTGACATTTAAGACACCAGAAATACAATCTCCAGTGCCCCTTTTCTTATACCTGTCATGTTGCCACAAGAAAGCATTGAGACAATGACAAAAACCTCTGAACACAGATCTGTGGCCTTTCTAAACTATTCAAGCACTTCAAAGCCTGAAGCCTACTATTTATTTTTATATGGAAAACATACATACACTAAATAGTAAAAAATACAGGACTCTGTCTGGTGTCACTACTAAATGGCAGTATACAAGCAATGCTCTCCTCTGGCTACAAGGAGTTATCTGGTGAAATACCGAATATAAAGGAAGACACTAATTTGAAATTTTCTTTGTATACAGAGAATTCTGACTCTGGAAGACCTTTACTGAAGTCATGTTCTGACTAAATAGCATGGCTTTGGTTTAAAGAAACCAAAAGAGACCAACAAAGAAAAAAATTTTAAATAGAATTTAATCTTTACCTAATCTGATTTCACCAATTGTTCAATGGTCAACTCTGAAACAATAGTAGAGGTAGAAGTTTACTATACACTTTAGTAGTCTTTGCCTCTGTTCTTCAACTTGGCATTCCCCATACTTGTATTCTACTATTACAAGACTACTCTCCTGGTTTTGATTACCTTCTGACAAGACTCTCAATCTCTTTCTCTCTCTCATCTTGAAATTTTAATTCTTTTATTTGATTAGAAAATGCTCTGGAAGAAGTTGATTGAATGGCAAAAATAATACACACGCATGCATTTATGACATGATATGGAACATATGAAATGGACTGTGAAAGTGGGGGGAGGAATAAACTTTATTGGCCCACAGGAGGGATGAGGCAATGAGAAGGAAGGGCTCGGGCAAGCAATGAATAAGAATGGAAAAACTAAAATGGAATGATTTAAAATGTGCAAATACACTTTGTAACCTTCACCATTCAATTTAGAGATAGATATGTACACATAGGCTAAAGTGAGTTTCACTCTGTGGTTGATGCTACTTGTACCAGTTCTATCATTAGTAAATCACCATTTAATTCTGCCAAAGTCAGCCAAGGCTTTCTCTGGTTAGTGTAAACAAGGTTTTCCATCCTGGGCTGCAGTCTGACCCGCCAGTGCTCAGAAGGCATGCTTGTGACGAACTCGCACACTTTCCAGCTCCCCACCTCCAGTGGCAGCCAGGGTCTCCAGCCTGCTTAAGCGCTCCAGGCTTCTTCCGAGAACCTCTTCTAGCCGACTGCGTAACACCTGGGCCCCTTCCAGTTCCACCTGTAGAGTTCGGTCTCTCTCAGAGCTGATTAAACATGCCATACAGAAGGAAAACGGATTAGCCATCAACTGTAATGAGTCCACATTTGCTTCCAAAGAGCCATCAATGTCACTTTGAGCCATGCGACTTTCTAAAGTAATTGTTCTCCAGGACACGATAAATGAATGTAGTCTTTGTCGTGGCACTTGTGTTCACCGCTGGTAGTTTAGCAAGGCCTGCTTCTTTTTTTAAAGGTTGCCTTTTATGCTAGATTCTGGGCCAATCTCACATAAAACTATGATTCCTATGATTTACCTCATACCCCTATAGCCCACACAAGAGAAATTTCATTATTTGACTAAGAGCTTTGGTTTCTGAAAAAGTAAAACCCAGAAAAAAACCTACATGTAAACTGAAGATAGACAGAATCAAGTGGAACTGCCATTGAAGATATTTGCTTTTCATTTTTTACTAAACCTGACAGTGTTCTGAAAAGGAATCCAGTTCCTAAGGACTAGAGATCCAGAGGTTCTTTAAAAAGTAATGCATTCAAGTGGTCCTATCATACCCTTCCTCTTCCTTCATTTTCCTGAAGTACAAAGAAAACATTTTTAAAACACAACAATAAATTAGAAGAAACTGAATAGTAAAAAATAAAAATTGGGAAAAAGTAAAAAGGGATAGGAGGGAAGGTAAAATGAGGAAAAGAAAACGAAGGAACATAAAATGAACTGGAGAGATTCATGTGCATGACTGAAAATCAAGAAAATATATTTGTCATGAAAGTTTTTATCAGTGATCCTGGGATGATACTAGCCATCACAATTAATATATTTTCTTCATTGATATTTATTGATAGTAAATGAATATCAGTGCTCTTTATAGCCTTACTTTTATAACAGGACATGGAGCAGAGAAAAGGAAAGAAATATACATTGAGTGCTTACTATTTATAAGGCATTGTTTTAGACACCTAACCTATTTTTTCACTTAAAATTTGCAATAGTTATGAAAAATAGGCATGATTGCTGACTTAACATTTTAACACCAAGACTCAGCGCAATCCACACGACTAATGACAAAGTGGGTCGCCCCAGTAATTGTGTGTGCTTTCTTCTCTCCCCTCTTCAGTATCATAAGCATCTGCACTTAATGAAAAATAAAAGGAATAAACATTTTAAAAAGTAAAAGAATAAAAGGAAAAACAGTCACTCTCTTACCTCTCTGGATGGGCATGGAACTTGACCAGACTACTATAGAGCTGTCTCTCTGCTTGTAAGGCCTCATTGAGCCGACTCCGTTCATCTACCAGTCCTTCTAACATCAGCAGCAACTGAGGAAAGAGACAAGAGGCAATATGCAAATGGTAAAGTGAGACATGAAGCCACAGTTAATCCTGAGAAAGAGACCAAAAAAAAAAAAATAGGCAGTAACATGTACTATGACTAAAAATACCTACTATCTTATTATTTAAGCTTTTCATAGTATTTTACATTTTTCAAATCAATGTCATATTCTCATTTTTATTTTTAAAATCCTATAAGGTGAAATTCGAACATAGAAGCAAGAAAAATAAAATGGAGAGAGAAGCCAGAGGCATAGGAAAGAGGCTAAGAGAAAGGAGTGAGAGAAAGAAAGGACAGGCATGGGGGAAACATACATAATAGGACCGGATAGTATTCTTCATTCGACAAATATATACTGAGCACAGTCTAGTGACAGGCTTTGTTCTAGGTTCTAGGGGAAAGCTTATTATGTAATAGAAGAAAAAGATATTCATAAATCATAGACGTGTCATTATGAGCTGTAGTAAGTGCTATAAGGGTAATGAGCTATAATATTATATTAACCAGCAGAGCTCTGTTTAAGATAGAGTTAAAAGTCAGATTGGAGTAAGATGAGTAGTTAGTGACAGAGATGGTAACAGAGACAGAGAATATAGGCAAATAAGTCTTTTTGAAAAGTTTGGCATTGAAGGAAGGTTAGACATGGAGTAGTAGCTACAAAGGAATTTGGGGCAAAGGCTGGAGCTTTCTTTCTCTTTTTCTATTTTTAATTGGGAAGGATTTGAACATGGTTAAATGCAGGCAGCTGAGAAAGATTCAGTTGAGAGGGAAAAGACTTTATGTATGAGAGTGAGGGATAACTGACAATGAGTGTCCAAAATAAACTGTTGCTCTTTGCAGAACTGCAAATGTCAGAAAGGGGGATCTATGGCTGTTACTGACCAAAGTAGGAAACTTCAGAGCACACTCGGAAATTCCATCAACTGACCCCTTCATAAATAGCTGAGATTGACAGCTTTTCCATTGTTTACTTCACAGTAAAATATAAGGTTTGTATTCCAATAACTTACCTGTTGTCTTCGGTTTCCTGAAATTTCTTGACCCTGGGATTCTACTGAAGCAACTTTTTCCCGAAGAAGTAAGACTTCTTGGGTCAGGCGTTCCATGGCTGGTATGTCTTCAGGATCAACCAGTTGCATTTGCAGATCCTAGAGGTCAAAAAATAAGCATAACTATAAAAATAGCAATAAAAATAGTAGTTAGCAAAGGAGCAAGGGAAAAAAATGCTCTTGAAATAGTCTGCTGTAGTTTCAAGTGGGATATTGATAAGCACTGGCCAAGAGACTCAATGTCATACTCACATTTGGGTATGGTTTGAAGATGCCCTACAGGTATTCTGAGCTGCAAACATTTGCAATAGTCTTTAAAAAGCTTTGAAATACCTTTATGAGGTCTTCTTTAATCTGTATGTTCCTGGTCAGGGACTCCATATCAGCAGCCTGTACCTGCAGCTCTTCTTCTTGTACAGCCACCATGGACTGTAGAGCAGAAAGTTCCATCTGTGGAGAGAAGAAATCCTCAAGTTAGTGGGCAGAGGAAACTATCTGTCACATTTACATTTTAACACCAAGACAGATGCTTTTGCATACAATATCACTATCAGCCAGTAATGCAAGAGAAAACTAGAACACAGAACACGAATAGGGCTCTCCTGGATCAAATCAATGAACCATGCAGTGTGGTACCAAAGCATGTTTTATGGGAAGCTGTAATAGTGGTTTTAATGATGTCCTCCACTTTAGTTAGCACTATAAAATACACCAAATATGCTTAGTTAATGAATTTATTGTATTTTTAAAAACTGGTCACTATTAGCAGAGTAGTTTTTCTTTATGTAAGTACATCGGCTAATAGATGAAAAAATGACAGAATTAGAATATCTCCATTTTGGAACCTTTAATGAGTTAATGGATAAAGTAAGCGGCAATGGCTGATAACATCACAAGAGATCACCCAACATTACATGCATCCTGATGAAAGAACATACCACTGCCTATGAAGAAATCTTACCAAAAGCTAGTACTGCTTCCCCCCTGAACTTTCAGTGTTGTGTCTCCTAACCCTCCTTACCAGAAAAATGACAAATATTTGGTTATGACAGAGTTTATTAAAAATCATAATAGCTGCTAACAGTTACTGGGTGCTTACTGTGTTCCAGGCACTATAATAAATGCTTTGTATGTATTTAATCCTTTTAACAAACCTAGTGATCTGATTCCTGTCTACTCCTCCCCACTTCAATATCTGCAATTTTACTCTTCATTCATGACTCTTTAGACTTTTTCTGTTCTAGGAATACCAGACTTTCTCTTGACTCACGGCCTTCACAGCTATTAATATCCCTGCCTGAAATATCTTACCCAGGGTGGCCTCCTTCTCATCCTCAGGTCCCAGCTAACATGTCACCTGCTCAGAGAAGCCTTCTTTGGCCACCCTAAGATGTTCCCCATCCATGTCACTTTCTATTGTGTCCCTCGTATCACTTATTGTAATCTATAATTATAATACTTATATTATTTGTTTATTGTTTGTATCTTCCCAGTAGAAATTCATTACATAGAGCCAGGGACCTTATTGATTTTGTTCACTACCTAATCCCAGCACTAGCCCCAGCTTAGATAAGGTACTCATGTACCTGATGAATGAATGAGTGAGTGAATCCTCGCAACCATCCTATGGGGTAACTACTCTTCAATTTATAGATTAGGTGACTTCTTCTAGTCTTCAATTTACGTACAAGGTGACTGAGGCTGACAGAAATTAAGGAACTAGTTCAAAATTACAGAGCCAGTAAGTGGTAGATCCAGGATGCGAACTCAGGGAAGCAGACTCAGAGCCACTAGGCTATAATTTCTTTCCTCTGGGTACTGCACAGCCACATAGTCTTTATGGCAAGTTATTTTAGGTAATATTTTAAAGAAATATTTTAAGATAATTAAAAAAATTAGGTGTGACAAACGAAGACATATGGCACACAAGCTAGTTTAAGGTATAACCAAGCTTCCTAAAAGCAGCAGCACTTCTTCCCTTAAATATATAAAATTTAAGTTGTAAGCAATATAAATTTTACTCGTGTCATCTCCTATTCCATGAATGCTTACGGCATCATTGTGTGGGCTCATGATGACTTATAACTATGCAAAGTCATTTGATGGTTCTGGGCAACTATGGCATATTAGGAGGAAATGCTTCTGATAACTTTTCTTTCCATGTTGAAGGAGCTCAGTTAGTGTAACTTCTGACCTTCCTCCGCCCCTTCACTGATTCAGCCCCAGGCACATAAAGGGAGTTTTTTTTTTTTTTTAAGAACAGGGTCTTGCTCTGTTGGCAGTGCAGCCCCAAACTCCTGGGCTCAACAATCTGCCCATTCAGCCTCCCGAGTAGCTGGGGTTTAGGCATGTGCTACCATACGTGGCTAATTTTTAAAAATTTTTTTTGTAGAGACAAGGTCTTGTAATGTCCAGCCTGGTCTCAAACTCCTGGCCCCAAGTGATCCTCCCACCTTGGCCTCCCAAAGTGCTGGGATTACAGGCATGAGCCACCATGCCTTACCTTAATGGTTAATAGTGGAAGAATAAACCAGGAATGCTTGACTTAGCCCCACCCTTGCTCTTCTTAGGAGACAGCTGCCTAGAGGAAGCCTGTTTTCACCACTGCCTCTTCAATGGCAGGCTCTTCCCCACCACCTAGGGGTCTGCCAAAGCCTAGTGTTGCCTGTGACTGATACATCTACCAAATTCTGCAGACTGGCTAACAGGCTCATTTGATTTATCAGTAATAAAGTAGATAAAGTATCAAACTACCTGCTACTACTTTATTTCATTTCTCAATTTGTTCAGATTTTATATATGGGAAAAGGGGTGCCATTTATTAGGCCCTCTTCAGGGACCTCTATCATTACATATCCAAGTATTTGCTCCATTAAAGAAAAATGAAAACATGAGGAAGAAAACATTATAGCAGCATGATAAAGGTCTGCAGTCAGACAGACATGGGTTTTAAATCCTGGAATAATCTTCTTGACAAGGCCTTTAAACCAAGACTCAGTTTCCTTATTGTAAAATGGAAATAATAATTAGTTTTTCAGGGCTACGTAAGAATTAGAGAAAATGTATTTAAAGTGCCTGGCATATAGCAGGGAATCTAAGAATGGTTACTACTACTACTATCTCAAGATAGTAGGAGAAATGTTTAAAAATATGGGAAAATCTATATGGCTTCCCTAATATTAGAGGGAATGTGATAATGAATATATATGGCATTTAGACTTAGAGGTGGATAGTTGATTAAGGGTACATAAAGACATGCAATAGCTAAATATCACTCACTCAAAATATCCCTTCATAGGCATTATAATTTTATGATCCTGAAAACAGGACAGAACCAAAAAGTAACATTACTCTGGATTTGGTGTATATGAGAAAAACAGGAATAGCATACGGAAACTAAAATATCTGAAATGCATAATCCAATAATGGCTAAAGTAGAACCAAAAAAAGAGATCTTCTCACCTCAGCCTAAGAATTAAGGGATTTCTAAAACTGGTATTTTTTAAAATGTTACAGACTGTCATATCCTCAAAACTTATTGAGCCATATAACATGAGTCTGCTTGTAAGTAGAAATATGAAATCAAGATGTACGATAAGATAATTCCATCACAAATATACACACAGATTTTATGTTATAGATCTAATTACGCAGAAAGGTAGAAAAAATAGAGGAGCTATACAGAGTAGCTAGTAAAATTTAATTTAGGAACCCACGACACTGATCTTCTAACACAGATGCCATAGTAACATGTAAGTTTTTAGTTTTAGTCTGTAACTCTATGCTGTGGCCCTAATATTTCTTCTATATCACAGTTGGACATGCAACTGGCTGTATAGGGAAGGCAGAGGGGAAGGGATTCTGTAAGGCTGAGGGCCTCAGCTGAGAAAATTGATGAAAACTCTATTGCTAGAAAGAGTCAAAGCATAAGGTGGGAAAATTATCTGCTCCAGGAAATGACTTATTAGGAAGTACGTGATGTCACAAAAGAGTTGAGTTTAAATCTTAGCTTTGGCATGTATTAGTTATATATATTCTCTAGCACCATATTTTAAAAAATCATCATTTCAGGATCTTCATGTCTAAAAGAGGGCCGATACCATTTATTTTGTGTAAAGTTGTGAGCATTAGTATTAATTTAAGTACTTAGCAAAGTGCATTGCATTTAATGAGTACTCAGTGAAGATTGATTATACTCAAATTTCTCGTTTCATGTTTCTAACTAATTTCATAGGTCTAATATCATAATTTTAACAGCAATTACATAGCACTTCCTTTTTTCACAAGAGCTTTAGCATTAGTTTATTCCAGTTAGCAATGGGTAGAGAAAGATGTGTTGTTTCAGTATTTAAAAAGTTTTAATGGTCCTCGTTATAAAAACAAGAACATCTTCTTGAGATAATGCATATATAAATGATTTATATTTTTGCAAAATATAAGAAAAAAGGCATACCTTATATTTGGATTCAGATATTATACTTGAGGGATTATACTCTCTTAAAAATAAACTATTTTAGAAGAAAAAGGTAGCAATTTACAAATTAGGCTTGACTAAAAAACTCACCTGACTTTCTCTTTCTTTTTTAGCCATGAGTTCGAGTTCCTCTTTGGCATTGCTCAGTTCTTTTTCCAGCCCTGCAACTGTATCCAGGTCCCCTAAAATGAACACGTAGTAGTAGTTTTAGTCATTATTAACATAATGTAATCTCTGTTGCCTCATTTCTGAGGAATTTACTAAAGACACGTTCCAGTAACAAATAAATAAATAAATATACACACAGGTTGTTCTTCACAGCATTATTTTTAACGGGAACATACTGCAATCAACCTAGATGCTATAAAGACAAGACTGAATAAAACACAGTATAGTCACACGATAGTACTATATACAGCTATAAAAAAGAATATGGTCTTTATGAACTTATATGGAATGATTTTCAGGATATGTTAAGCAAAACAAGCTAGGTACAAAAGAACGCATCTAATGTAGTATAATATATTTATGTTAGTAAAAGGGGAAGTAAGAACATACACATATACATCACATATACACAGATGATGTGTTTGCTTATTTTTACAAAAAGATATACAGGAAGGATATTCCAGAAATGAAACTGGTTATCTTCGGGGGATGAGTGGAAACAGAAGAAGGAATGGAGAAGTAGATGGGACTTTTAAGTCTATTTTTCTGCATATTTGAGTTTTGAACTATGTTAATGTCTAATTTTTAATGTTAATTTTGACAATAATGGGGGACAAAAAGCCTAAAATTTAATATTAACATAAATAAATCTATATAGCAAATAGATAATATAACCACCCAGAAGATAATTAAAAAATTAATCCAAATAATTTTTGAACTCAGTACTCTAACCATACACTCTCAGTGGGATAAAAAGAATTACAAAGAAATCTTAAACATTACTCAATAGATTTATTGTTGACAGTGGTATTCAATTCTGAAACCATTTTGCATACTGTAGTATTCTGCATATGTGTAAATATTTTGAAATATGTTTATATGTAAGCAGGGCTCTCAATGTTGGAAGAATGGAAATACAAATACAAAACGAGGGAAAGAACCTATGTTGTTAAATTGGAATTAGAGAAATTGGTATTAAATCATATTATATGTACACACATATATATACTTTTGTTTTTAATTCACTGCTAGCTCTGTTCACTTAAAAGACATTCGTGTAGCAATGAACACACCTTGTGCCCAAATCTTAGTTTCTAAATGCATCACCCACTGAAAGGGACCAGAGAGCTTCTTGGGGTAATGCCTGATTCTGGAGCTGAGGCACATAAAGTAAAAGGTAATAACAGAACATCTTATTGTGCCAGAAACTATGGAAGTGCTCAAAAACTGATGGGGAAATATAATAGCAAAATGTCAGAAGAACAGCTTGAAACAAAATTTAATACTTACCTAATGTGGACCTGGGTATGCTGGCATCCTCTTTGGCAGTCAGTGAAGTGCTATTATCTCTGGAGGGTATTTGCATCGAACTCTAAAATTTGGAAGAGTTGGGGAGTTAGGAAGATGCAGGAATTATGATCACAATGACAGGACTAGGAATATTCTCACACAATTGGTATTAAAATTATCAAACTTACACCTCAAATGTAAAAAGGAAATGCAGCTGGCATAAATATCCACATAAGTCTGTAGTTCCTACCTGATCAGTCTTCTCTCCCAGAGCGGGGCCAATGGAGGTAACTTCAGGTTGTTGGTTAGAGATGAGTACTTGGGATATCATGAAGTCTTTCCCTCCTAAATATTGGCGTAGGGCCTGTAATTCTGAATTTCTTTCCATTAGAGCTTGTACCATCTTCTCTGCAGCAGCCTAGTAAAAAGAAATCACAAATAACATTAAAAAGATACTCCAGTAAAACAAAATTTGTGTTCTGGTATTATTTCTTAAAAGTCAACTATTCACAAAAAGCCCGTGGGGCCCTAAGAAGTAGTTTCCTTGCTTTCAGTTTATAGGGAGAAACATAGTCAAGTGAATGGAAAGAAAGCCTCTCTTTGGCAGAATATTGAAAAAAAAAAACAAAAAACTGAATATAACATCACAGATAAGAGAATCTGCAATAGGTTCTGCTAGAACTCATTAGATTAAGGTGTTAAGATTTTGAGTTCAAACAGGATAAGAAATGTCTGTCTTTACTATGGGATAGCTGTTCCTTTGGCCTGGATACCACAAAACATTTGTGTGGTTTGCTCTCTTCAAATCTTTGCTCTCTTCAAATCTTTAAATTTCACCACATCACTTTGGCCTTCCCTACACATCCTATCTCAAACAGCAATCTCATTGGCCAAAGAGTATATGGTATTGAATATAACCATCTCATAACATAAGGAAACGTTAGAAAATATTATGGTCAAATAATATAGGCAAGTAAGAATCTAGCTTCCTTGAGCTCGACATGGTGGCATACACCCATAATCGCAGCTATTCAGGATACTGAGCAAAGAGGATTGCTTGAGCCCAGGAGTTCAAGGCCAGCCTGGACAACATAGCAAGACCCCATCTTGGGGGAGCAGGGGAAAGAATCTAGCTTCCTCTAAAAACTGACTTGACTAGGGGGATTATTCTTACCTACTGATCCCTGAAAAGTAGCACAAGTCAACTAACAATCTTTAACTTTCAGGAGAAAAATATATAGAAATGAGAAAAAATTATTACTTCTGAAATAGTTACGCATCATTATTTTGAGATTAATATACCCCATGTTATTATGAGATTACTTAGTCTCATCATGACCTTTGAAAAATACAATCTTTTTTTCCTCTTAAGGTAACTCAGATTTTACAAGAATTAAGAGAAAATCTGTTGAGTGTAAGTTTTCTCTTATCTTGGCCGGAAATGCAATATGTCACTCAAGTCTTGATAATTTAGAATCAAAATCAAAACACTCCAAAACCCCATACTCCTTGCTCTCAAAGTGATCATATCATTAAGGAAAAAAAGTGTATTTAATTAAATTAACGGATACATGTATTGTTTCGGCATCCTTCCAAACGCAAAGTGTTGAAAAAATTTTTCATTCTTTGACGATCGATGTAAAACTGTGGTCTAGTTAATAAATTGAAGGAAAGAAACTAATGGAATTGACCATAAAATGATATAAATATATGCACATAACAAGGCTCGAATGCTTCGTATTTGCAGACTACAAATGCAACTGATACTTTTCTGGTTTGTGCATTAGTCCTTACTTGGCTTTCCTGCTCCCTGGTGCTCACAGACTGAAGCAGGCCTTTAATCTCCATTTCATGTTCCACCGTCTGTTTGTTTCGGTCACTTAGAAGGTCCTGCAGCATCCTTTCCTTTTGCTGTAGACGCTGGCATAGCTCCTCTGCTATCTCCCTCTGCCCTGGTTCAAGTTTGCAGAGCAATGTTGCACTAAGACCCTAATACAGAAGAGACAGTGTAAATTTCTGGAGAAAAGAATAGCCTCTACCACATATCAAAGGGCTTATAAGAATCTACTATGGAAGAAAGAGATATGAGATTCTTGAGAATAAGTATCATATTTCGCTCATTTTTGTTTTTCTAGATCTAGCAGAGGCCTAGCACATAGGTGTCTATAAATATGTGTTTAGGGAATGAATACTAACAAGACAGAAAAGTACCTATAGTGGCAACTTACAATTGTTTTCCAAAATAAATTCTGTTCCTGTTTGCTCAGGGCACACAATAATTAATGTTAGGTGAGGATAATTGGACACTCATTCATTTATTTATTTTCTCCCCAGTGTACCTTTATAGAGGGAGCACAAAATGATAAGCTGAAAAGGAATAATGAACACTGTATTTATTAGTATGGTGACAGTTTCTATTTCCATACTGAGAGATAGTACGTGGTTATTGAAACTGTGGGGCCATACTGCCTGGGTTGAATACTGGATCTGCTACTTATTAACTGTGTTACCTTGCATGACCTACTTAACTTCAGAAGTCTGTTTCCTTGTCAGTAAAACAGGGATCATATAGTATGTTCCTCACAGATTTGTGAGGATTAATGAGTCAATATCCACTAAGCTCTTAAAACAGTACCTGACCTAGCATGAACCCTGTGACTAATAAAGGTTAGCTATTATATCATGGATGTATTTTTTAGATCTCATTAATCCTCATACGACTTCTTTGAGAAAGATAATTGCTACCTCAAGTTTACAGGTGTGAAAAAAAGTCCCAGGGAAGGTCAATGACTTGCCCAGGCACAGAATGGAATTAAACGTGGGTCACTGGCCTTCCAGACCTCAAGAGGACTAATCCAAGGCTGAGATTACATAACCACTAAACCAACTGTCTTTAACTGAAGTCTTGCCTCCACTTCTTTGTTCCTGTCATGCAGAGATGTCTGCAACTGCTGAATGATACTCTCTTGTTCCTTCTGCCAATGGCTAAATTTGGTTTCCATTTCTTCTTTCAGCCACTGGAGGTTTTGACAGGTAGTAGTTAACTGTTCCACTTGCAGGCCTTTGGCCCTCAGGAGACTCTCCATACTCTACAGTCACAAAGAGAGGAACCATAAGCCAAAGGGTCATCCTGTACTCCTCAGGCTAAATAAGAAATTAGATCCACCTTTAAATTATCTCTCAAATTATTTTCTATCAACTTTTTCTGTAAGAGAAAGCTTAGTACCTAATCTAACAATACTAATATTAATCTATTTTTGGTTTTTAGGAACTCTTACCTAGTTTGTGGGGAGATAAATATAGAGTAAATGATAAAATGAAGTACTCTGGAGGAAGTATGCTATGCTATAGAGAAAGTGAAGGACTTCTTTAAAAAGTGGCAGATGGTTAGATATATAAGCTCTTAAATAGGTAAAAAAAAGCCCACAATAAATGTTAATAAACAAGTGTTCTAACTATGGCAATACATGGACATGTATATGATATTAACAAGACAAACACAATAATTACATAAGCACCCTGACAATGCTTATGTAAAAATGTGTGTGTGTTGATATATATTAATATACATGTCTGAACAAGGAATAGAAATAAATTAGAACTATGTAAATATAAATCAATATTCACTGCCTCCCCCTACAAAGTTCATAATATAAAAGAAAGAAGTGCTAACATTTCTTACTTTCTCATATACAACAATGGAATTAGTGACTGCTATTTTTGTTTGTCTTTGGTTTTTTCCCCTCTTATAAAGCAAATACCCTGGGGTTTTCAGAAAATGATGGAAGGGCCCCATAGTTCAGGCTTAGAATACAAGTGGGAGAGGAATACCAAATCAGTGACAGAATTTTCCCTTACTTGCATGGTAGCTTCATTGGAGGACAGGACACCCCGCAGTCTCTCTAAGTCATGATCTCGCTCTCTCACAGCAAGATGAACCTGTCGCACTTCTTTTTCTTTTTCTTCTAGAGCGGAGAACTTTTCATCTATAGCTCGCTGCAAGGAAAGTAAGGGTCCTAAATCTCCATAAGATTCACTATCCTGATCACTTTATCCAAAAAGATTCAAAATATGAAGGAATGCAAAACCAAATCCCAAAAGCATCATGCCTATTAAGTAGACACAAATTTCTATAATACCCATGTAGACAGAATAATCCATAGTGTGGTGAGCAAAATCATGACATACCTCTAGAGCAACTGCTCTATCTTGTATTCGCTGCCGAAGTTTCTCCAGCAGCATTTCATTTGCTTCAAGGGTTTTGTCTGAGTTACCTTGATACTGTAGGAGCTCCCGAAGTTCCTGTGACCAAAAAACATTTTCTTTTATCCATTTATCCAATATTAAATGAATTCCTACACTTTGCCAAGTAATTTGTTAGTTATTTAGGATAAAAAACAAAATGTGATAACTCTCTTCAAAAGGAACAAGTTTAGTAGAGATAACAGACATGTAAATTGTTAACTATTCTGCAACATACACAACACACAGAACTGTTAACTATTCTGCAACATATACTAGCTACTAGAAAACACAGGATGCACTGCCTAACTCTGCCTGAAGATGTCAGTAAATACTTCACAAAGGAGGTAACACTTTGGCATTGAGCCTTAAAGGACTAGGTCGATTTCTCCAGTGAAGAATAAAGAGGTAGGGGTGAATCAGTCAGAGAAAAAAAATTATGCACAATATATACATACTATGAAAAAAATTGTACATTCAATGAAAAGTAAGGGATTCAATGTGACTGATTTTCTATTTATCTTATATCCTCCTGATTCCCACCTCTCAACATTCTCCATATAGCATGTACCGAACATAGGTGGATCGATATCTTGAGATTATACGAACAGAAATTTCACAGCTCTGTGAGCCCAGTTTTTGTTGAAATTGTGTCAACTCACCTGAAGCAGCTGCTCCTTGTGACTCAGACTATGGTTTAGGTGCTGAATGTTTTGTTCCTGGGTTCTGATCTCATTACATTTTTCAGCCTCCAGGGTACGAAGCTGTTGGCTCTTAGACTGCAATTCTTCTTGTAGTTGCTGCAAGGTTTTTCTCAATTCCTAAATTAAACATATTACCTTTTTAAAGCAATCTAAAATTTCCAAACAGTCATCAGAGTCAAGGCATAAAAAATGATATGTTAAGTAGCCGAATGTGCCATTTTTAAAATTGCTATAGAAATTATTATATTAATACATGAATCCAATAGGAAGTGGAAAATTGTGAAAATTATGGGTGGGAACAGGAAGTAAATTTGATCTTATAGTTCAATACTTATTTTTTGGTTTACAGAAGATCTACATAACCACTAAATGGGACTCTTCCCACTGCAAACCTGAATCTTTTACTTTAAAATAAGCTCAAGGATAGAATATTTCTATCATTCTCTTTTCTAAAGACCTCATGGTAACTGACACTCATCTTTCTTAATTTGCCATATGTAATATTTTTCTAATAAGGAAACCATGTTACTTTAGACGGCCTTAAAAATATATATTCTCATCAACTACACAAAACTTAGGAAAATGTTTTCTTTATGTAAATAAAAAAAAATTAAGTATTATTCCCACTCTCACCCCTGCTAAGACATCTGAAATTTTAATATTTCTAAAGGAAATTCAAGGTTAATATTTAATCTCCAAATGCCAAACCAGGGAGATCCTTCAAAAACTACACTTTTAAATTTGAGTGTTAAACGGCCTAAGAAAAGAGACTGCAAAAAAAGTCTTTTAAGTCTTTAAAAAAAAAAAAAAAAAAGCAGCATATGCTCTAAGCTAACGAGATAAATGAAACATTTAAGAATTACATATTTTATTTAAAAAAAATACATGGCTAATTGTGCATGCCATTCCTTTGACCCTGGTTATTCTTCCCTACTTGTCTGTCCGGCTGACATTTACCCATTCAAGAATAACCTCAGATATCTCCTTCTTCATGAAGCTTTCTCTAACTCCCTTTCTCAGCCCCTCCTAGGTATTCCTGTAGGACCCCAAGCATACATCCTCCTCAGTATTTACCACACTGAAATTTGGCTTATGTGACTCTTTCATACTAAGTTATAAGTAACTTAAGAGTGAGGAAACTATGTAAATCACCCTTGTATTTCCAGAACACAATCCAATATAGTACTCCCCCCTCATCTGCAGGGGATATGTTTCAAAACCCCAGTGGATGCTTGAAACCTTGGATAGTATTGAACCCTATATAATACCATGTTTTTTCCTATACACACATAGCTATGATAAAGTTTAATTTATAAATTAGGCACACTAAAAGATTAAGAATGATAATAATAAAATAGAAGAATTACAACAACATACTATAATAAAAGTTATACAAATGTGGTCTGTCTTTCTCAAAAATACCTTAATATTTTCAGACCATGGTTGACCACAGGTAACTGAAACCACAGAAAGTGAAATCGTGGATAAGAGGCGGCCTACTGTAGCTGGGACACGGTACAAGGGCAACAAGTGTTGGACTGAATTACTATGATTAAGCAAATGACTCAAGGGTTCAACACAAACTGTAGTGCTGGAAAGTTATTACCAGGGCAAAGTCAGCATTTAGGGCTGAAAAATGGTTAATGATTTACCTGGTTATGTTTCCAAGAAGCCTCTTTCTGCTGTTCTGTCTCACGTGCTGTAGCCTCTACAAATTGCACACACCGTTTGGCATCAGCCAGTTGGCGTTCTTTCTGCCGTACCACCCTCTGGAGCTTCTGTATCTCAAGCTGGCTACAGAATAAAGCACTCTGAAGATCAAGCACAGCCACCTGTTGCTGAGCTGGAGAAGTACCCTCTGAACTCTGAAAGGAGAGTAGAAATCATCATAACCGGGAGGGCAAGCACTGAGCACCTGTGAAGACAAAATCAAGACTACAACCAAGAATGGCATATCTCCAACTGGACTCTCTTCCTATCTTATGTGACCCCCACGCACATGAAGTTGTCCAAGCTGGCTTTGGTGCAGCATTTCTCGAAGCTTTGCCATTGTGTCATTTTGACCTTCAATCACCTGGTACAACTCCTCAGTCTAAAAATGAGAGAGGGAATACCAAACATGTTAGCAAACTAAATATAAATTCCATTATCTCACTTGTACGGATTTTACTAACAGGACTATTCCAAAATACCAATTTAGATTAAGCTACAATTGCTCCAGGCTAAGATTTGTTAGTCTGATAATATCCATTTTTATAAAACATAAAATACTCGTCTACTTTGATGGGACCAATTGTTTCCTCACAGGTCCTTGATGGCCAAATATTTTACCTCACTTTCCCTGCTTTTCAGGGTTTCCTTGAGGCTCTGAATTGTACCATCTTGCTTCTGAGATGACTCCTGAGCAAACTTCAGTTCACAGCTCATTTCATTAAGTTTCTCTTGAAGAATCTGAATTCAGCAAAGAAAAGCAGTTTTTTAGGTCAATGATTCCTTTTAACTTCAAATGAAACCAAAGTCTTTCTTCAAATCTAGAGTTTAAAGGATTCCTTAGGGAATACTATCTTGTTATTTTTTTCCCCACATATAGTAATCATTAAAGTCCTAAGTAAATCAGCAAGAAAAACTAGCCATAAAAATGAAATACTTCCTTCAATACTCAATTGCCTCAATTCTCATGCACTGGGCTTTCTCTATGATGGCGGCCATACTAGGCACTTGTCCATATGGGTCACTGAGGATCCCTTACACAAAGACCAAGGAGTTTTTGCTATCTAGTGCAGGATAGGACACTACAAGGGGACACCAGGCCAGAAGTTCAGCATTCCAAATTGTGACAACTTTCATCTAAACAGATACTAAAATCCATGAGCTATCAAGGGGCAACAAGGTAGGTTAAAATAAAAAACAAACCTCCTGTCTCAGTGTCTTTTACAGTTAAAGACTGTAAGCAAGTTCTAATCGCATACCTGAAAAGCACTAGAAATTATGATCTGTGCAGAGTAAGCTAGAATCTTGATGAGAAATAAAGGGAAGACCTATACTTTTTTAAATGAAATATTCCCTAGAGCACCAGGAGTATACAGTATTCATCTCTCAGGTCCTACACCGGTTAACAGACTCAGACTAGAGCCAGTCACATACTCAGGAAAACCCTGTCATCTCCAAGGGTATGGTACTGATCATACCTTGTTGGCGGTTTCTGTTTGCTGGATTTTTTCCTGGAGTTCTGCCAAGCGGGAATCAGATACAGACTGATGAGTTATAATGGTCTCATTTGAATTCAACTTTTGTTGTTTGAGTAACTCTTCGGTTACGGGCTAGGAAGAAACAGCAAGTAAGTTGAGTTAAACACAGCTGACAACAAATTTTATATTTATCTTCAAATGTCTGTGGCATCTTTTGCTAGAGATTTAAAAAACTAGAGTTGTTACATGAATTATCAGTATGAATTCTTGAAGACAGACCTGTTCCTTATTAAGAGCACTGATTCACCTTCATCCTTACAATGTTTCCTGGCTCAGCTTCCCACCCTATTTTTCCCTACTAATTTACATGAACACTACATATTCGGTTAAAGCAAATAATTCAGAGTTTAAAGAGAAGGAAGGAATTCAAAAAGGAAATCCTTATGATGGCCAAATATTTGTTTTATCCTATATTTAATCAGGGAATTGAAAAGATATACTGATCAAACTTATACTATTCCTAAGAAATGAAAAGTTATATTCCAATTACCTTTCTTATGACATGCCTGTTCACATTGGAGTAATTGGTAGATTTTGAATATGGACTACCTAATAGATAAAGTACTTTATGAATACTAAATTTCCTAAATTTGGTAATTGTACTTGCAGTTATAAAAGAGATGTCCCTAGGAAATACATGCTGGAGTATTTAGGGCAAAGGGGCATAATATCTACTACTAATTCTCATATGTTTCAGAAATTTTTTAAAAAGAATGTGCACATACATAGAGTGGGAGTGATAAGGCAAATGTGGCAAAATATTAGCAACTGGTCAATCTGGATAAGGGGTATATGGGAGTTTTTGGTACTTCTTTTACGATATCTCTATAGATTTAAAATTATTTCAAAATTAAAAAGTTAAAAATAAATTTGAAACGTATATGCCTATTTACAGGTGAATTAACAGCATAAGCCTGGATAAATAATCTATAGTGGTCTGACAAGGAAATATGTTTTATAGGGATATGAATTCACTAAAACTATTCAGGAGGGAAAAAAACATGTATTATTTATATGAAACAATTGATCAGACTAAGATAAATTTATTGAATTATACCTAACAATCATTACGAGCTTAAGGATATTAAAATAAAACTTTAGGAATTCACTATGGTATTAAATTCCATCTCCCCATTCCACTCCAATTAGGAATATAAATTCATTAGGAAGAGGAAAAAGGGCAACTGCTATTCATTTTTTCTCTCCCTCACACTTTCAAACTTTGATTACCACTTTACAGGCAGAGAAGTTACCACTTACCATAAATCCCTTAGACTGGAAGTATAAACATTTCAGAAAAAAAATCGTTTCTATCCCTCCAGTGTTTTTTATCAACTTTTCTAACATCTATTACATATATTAAATGCTTTACATGTATGAGGCACTGTGAGGAATACAATGATGACTAGCGTATGATTCTGACTCCAAATAGTATTAGTCTACTGAGAAGACAATCACATCATGAAAATATAAAGAAAAACATTCATTTCAACAGAATGTATAGGAAAGGCTTCTTGGAAGAGACTAAATTTAACTGGATCTAAACAGAGGGATAGGATTTTGGGCATTCTAGGCAGAATGAACAAAAGATCAAAGTATAGGGCTAATGGATATAAAACGCTGACTTCCAATTCCATTGTCTTTATAAGCACAGTGACCATATAATTTATCCCCCCTCAAACCACTTTTAAGAGTTGAAAGGCCACAATTAACAATTATATTAGGATAACAGGTATAACATGAGATTACCCTAGGCAAACCTGGATATTTTGTTATCCTAATTTATAAGTCCATAGCCTTTTCTGAACAGCTAGCAAAGCCCAATTTTTTTTCACTATACTATTTGGTAAGTCGAAATTTCAAAATTTGGAAAGGCAAGAATATCAAAGAGGTATCAAAAAATATTCTCAATTATAAGAAGATAAATTAGAGAAAATAAAAATAATCACAAAGGTTCTGACAAATTGGTGAAACATCTCATAAAAGAACCTAGACTTCATTGCTTACTTAGAAATGAGAGTGAATCTGACCAGCATAGCATCAGTTACCAGTATAGCATCCATTAATTTCATTCATTCAACATGTATCTGTTGAGTACCATGTGCTAGGTACTGAAGATAAAGTACTGCACAAGACAAATGAAGTTCCTGCTCTCTTGAAGCTTATGCTTTGCAATGTTTGGAGTGGGGAGCTACATAATAAAGAAACAAGGAAATATACAATATCAGATAGTGGCAAGCCCTATGCAGTAAAATAGGAAAGCATGATAGAAAGTTGGTGGGCAAATTACTCTAAATTGCTTGATCAGAGGAAAGTCTTTATGAGGCAGCATGTAAATGGAGATCTTAATGAAAAGGAGTCAGTCCTACAAAGATCGCCAGAACAATCCAGGCAGAGGGAACAGCTAGTGGAATATGAGCCTGGGAACGAGAAAGGCCTATGTGGCCAGAGCAGTAATGTGAGCCATGTATATGTAATTTTTAATTTTCTAGTAGCTTCATTGAACAAAGTAAAAAATAGGTGAACTTAATTTTAATATTTTATTTAACCCAATATATTCAAAATATCATAAACATGTAATCAACATAAAAATTACTAATGAGATACTTTACATAATTTTTCATCCTGAGTCTTTGAAATTCAAGGTGTATTTTACACTCACAAGCACATCTCCATTTGGACTAGCCACATTTCAAGTGCTCAATACCTCCCAAAGGCTAGTGGCTGGCTTGCTGGATAGCACAAAGCATAATGGGCAAGGGGTACAGTAACATATGATGAAGTGGAGAGGTGGGCAGAGGCCAGCTCATACACAGCTTCAGGAAAGCAGGGTTACTGGGTTTCATTCTAACTGAAATGAGAACAGACTGCATTGTTTTTAATAGATGAGTAATCATATTTAAGTTTCCAAAAGATCACTCTGTGGCGAATGGGTTGTTGGGGTGCCCTAGCAGAAGCAGAGACACTAGCTAGGAGGCTGCTGCAGATGGCAGGCGAAAGATAACAGTGGCTTGGATTATAGTGGTAGTGATGGAGGCGAATAAATGGATGGATTTGCGTATGTTTTGAAAGCACAGTTGATAGGACTTGCTGGTGGACTAGACGGTGGGAGAGGGAGAAAAAAACAAGCAAAGAGAATGACTTCTAGAAAAATTATTCGAGATAATTCCTTCCCCTGAAGAAATGTGAGCTATGTCACACCATGGGAGTGGTAACTATTTTAATAGATATTTACAATTCTGATAGATAAATTTAGTATTTGTTTAATGATAAAACATTCTCTATAAAACCTGGCTTCTTACTTCCTGAGTGTAAAACAGCAATAACATCTGCTATATTTTGAGACTTAAACTATAACAAGCAGAATTTTTAAAAATAGCTTCAAGTTTAAAATGGCAGAGAAGGTGATCATATTTATTCACTTTAAACCAAAAAAATCTTAGAACTGTGAAGGAAACTTTACAAACTAACCATGATCCAATACTATTTTACATATGAGGAAGTGGAAACTTAGAGAAAGAAGGTATGTCATCTGCCCAAGGTTACACAAGAAATCAGGAAAAGGATCCAATTAGACCGAATGCACTCAGTTTGGTAATGTAGCTTTCATTTCTATAAACCTATTGCCTATCATAATGCTGAGAATAACGTAGGGATCAAAAGTTTTTGTTTAATAAGTGAACAAGAACAAAAAATACAAACAAAAATAGGCCTTCAGTGGCTCTCTTAGAAATAACACCATATACGTATTTGAACAGCAACTTTAAAGCCAAAGAATGCCACAGTAAAGTACATTATGAATCTGGATCTCATCTGAACCCATTTTGGCATGAATAATCATAGGAAACCTCTAATTCTATAAATGTAATATACTGACCTAAAAGTTGGAAGATGTTTCTTTTTTTGTAATAATTTATTCTTTTACATCTCAAATACATTCTTACAGTCTGCCAAAAGAGCACTTAGCAAGTTACACTGAATTGACAACTTATAATGAATTCTTGTGAAGCATCAAGGACATAAACCAATCGCTCCTATGATGACAGCGTAGCGCATGAAGTAGCAGCTGATTCAGTAGAATCAGTGTTACTCTCCAGACCATCAGCTACTATAATCATGTAATGATAATATAATTTTTAATTAAGTCACTTTTGACTCCAGGTTAGGACAAATGCTTTCCAGCATCAGAAAAGAGAACTGCTTCCAGGCCTGATGTTGTATAATGTGAGACCTTTAAGCTAAAAGACAATTATTTAGATCTTCTAGGCTAACAGCATTTTTCTTGGCACTTTCTAGTCCTTACAGTAGTGAGTCATAGACCTCAAACTGCTATAATTTTCTATCCTATTGTTAATAGCAGGAGACAGACAAGAACCATCAACTAGCATAAAATTAAAGGCCTAATCTTTGACCAGTATCTAATGCCCACACTTTCCAAAGGGCCTGATCTACTTAATATAACTAAGAGAGGGATAAATTTACCATAGTCACAAAGGAGCAGACCTTGGCATTGCAAGGTTTGAAGCCAAGATCTCCTGCTCTTTGAATTTAGATAGAGAAAGGGAAATTGCAGGAGGGCTAGAGCTCTCCCAATGCCTGTTTACTAAGGGACCACACCCCTCCTATCATAGCTTTTCTAGTTCAGGACCAGACAATAAAGGAGGAAATTATCAGCAAGAATAAGGCTTCAAACCTCTCTTTAGATATCTGAATAAGCTTGGGTCCTCAGGCATAAATTCTGCAGAAGGCAAATAAATCACTTTGCATAATATCAGAAAATCAGTAAGCAGGAGGACTGTACTATTGCTGTTTTCCTTTAACATAAGAAAGGAAGAAGAAAGCAAGAGAGAGAAAGAAAGAGAGGTAGAGAGAAAGAGGAAAAGCAATCAGGAGGAATCCTGATACTGACATTTAAGAGTGTACATAATACAGTAAGTGGAAGATTAAACAAAGGAATCAAAATGATCTTACAGAACAATCTCACCCTTTAGGATAACAGGTTTTCTTCATATTTGTAGTAGAATTTAACTAAACGAAATTTTTTTTTTTCTTTCATGGCTTTTTGTTTCTACAAACTAAATGGAGAACCACTGAAAAAAATTTCCATTATTTCTCTTCTTTGCACATTTGTTCAGAGAAATAGACAAAAGCCAGTCTGCCATTGTCCCACCCAGCACTGGTTGTGTCATAAAGCACAACAGCTCTTAAGAAGCTTAAAAGTCAACCAGATTTAAACAATAGATCAGCTGTCCAAAATACACATTTACACACACATTGAGCCTAATTTATCTCCCTATTTTCCCCCATACCCTAAATTAGAGAAAATGGCATAATAATTAAACACTGCATTTCTTGAAGCTGAGTGTTATTTTCTCCCTTCTCCTAATTTTTATTTTTCTAGAAAAAGTCCATAATGTAAGCCAGGTCACAGCAGAAAGGTCATACACTACTATTTTAAAACTCTAATGTCCAAATTTTGTGAAGTAAAAGGCCTTGACCTAAAGATATAGTTCCCCTAGTTTACATGTGCTCATTCAGATGACAATTTTCTTCACATAATCCCTAGAGAATAATCCTCCTGGGATCCTTAGGTTAGAAAAAGAGGGCTCTTGGTTTAAAATAAGTACTTACTTAGGTTGATGTACTTCAGGCATTGTGATTTAATAGATAGAATTAAAGTGTCCTGGCTGAGAGTGGTTGGAAATCTTTGGCTCTGCATGGGCTAAGTTATTGAAACCATGAGCTTTCCATATCTCTAAACTGAAAAACTGCCTGAGATGATTTTTAAAATCCTCCCCAACTCCAAACTTTACTGAGTCAACGCGCCAAAAGATAGCATTTTTAATTAAATACGGAGAAAAAAACTCCTCTTGTTTTGCCTATAATTTTCTAAGTCTTCACATAACTTTCTACAATATTGGCCACATCTGAAGGGGGGAGGGGAGTTTATTTCCTATTCACCCTGCCTAGTCTACTTTCAGATCTCTGTAGGAAAACATCATGTTTAATTAGTAACATCTGTGTCTAGTCACGCAAATATTGGAAAGCCCAAATTTAGCTATGACGCTCCACTGAAAGAAAAGGAAGTACACAAGTGTCAGGAACACAATACTTAACATTTTACACAAATGAAAATACACTGACCTTTTACTTTTTCATAACACTTTCATATATGCTATTTCTGATAATTCTGTGTAAATTTTAAAACTTTCTATTTTCTGCTTAAGTTTTCATTGTGATACACATTATACATACAATAGAACTACTTTTCAAAAATGTCACATGACAATCAACAATTTGTTATCGAGCTCTAAATTTCTGGAATGATGTTGACTAGTAGCAGGCTTTCCAAAAATGCCTTCTAGATTGTCTTTGTCTCAGTAAACAATCTGCATCAAGCGGAACATGCCTGAATGTTTCACAAAGTTAACTGAACTTAGCATTTACTGTTGTTATAGAAATAAAATTGCATCTGTCAGATCCCTGTATATATAGCTGAATTTAAAAGAGTGGCTTGAAATCAACTGGGCAGACATGAATAACTCAAATTAAGACCAACTGCCATCCTCCAGTCATTAAGAATTCAAAAGAGTATGATGGATGAAACTCTATCATCCAATAATGGGTGAATCCTTTCTTAATATCAAATTATCTTCTAGTAGAGCTCAGTAGACAAACTGGCTATTAAGAGTTTTCACCTTAACATTTTTAGTAACAATACAGTACTTCATTCCTGTCTCTATTATGAAAAAGTCATTGTTAATCCTCAAATGATCTACTAATTATAATATTGCTCAGCTGTTATAATACTTTCTCGGTGGTTTTCCCCAAACCTTTACCCTCTGCTCTAATCATTTTGAGGATGAAAGGCTTAATGGTCCGAAGAGAACTAACTAGAAACCTAGAAAGCCAGTGAGAGAAAACATCTATAAATCTAAAAAAAAAAAACCACAACAAAAAAAGATGAAAAAAAAAAAAAAAGGAAGCAGGTTAGAGGAAAAGTTCTAGTGGCAGAAATGAGATTAAATAGATTAAATGTCTTCTTTTTATAGGATAAAAGTGAACTGGAAATCTATCTCTTTGTCTTAAAAGGTATACATTTTGATAATTAATGGGCGGGCCAACAGATAATGTTACAAAAAGGATTGCAAAAGCAAATTATCTGAATATTAATCACATTTACTAAATGGGACATAGCAAAAAGTGCAGCAAAAATGGGCTTAATGATTAATTTGCTCAAGTCTAGAATATTATAAACCTCCACCTAAACAGAAATCATGTGAAGCCTGAGACCAACTAGCTATAACCAGAAAGGTACTATGTAGCTATTTTGTATACCTGGACCCGCAGTGGCAAATAATCCTCACAGAGATCATCCCACAGCTCCTGCAGGTCTGAAATCTCCAAGGGATAACTCACAGGTGTCTTGTAAAGGGGTTTCAAAGATCTATTAAGGAAACCGGAACTAACTCCATCAGTCATGATATGGCCAGGCTTGGCTCCAGGTGGGCTGGATTTCACTGGAATGGGAAGCTTGCTCCCTCGGGGGCTCTGGATGGGTTTATAATCAAGACCTTTAATCATGCTAAGAGCTAGCTCCAACTTGTGATTACACACGTGCTGTGTAGCCTGTTCATCTGAACAATAGTCACACTTTACAAGTTCCTTTGCACTTCTCTCAGTTTCCTCATCTTTCTGTTGTGGAGGACTAGCCTGGACACTTGCATCCAAAGATTCCACGGAGGAACCCGGTGTCTCTTCCTCCATGCTTTCTCCATCTGGGGGTGCTTTTGTGATTGGTAAGTCCGGTGGTCCAACCTCAGATAACGCTGGTTCTTCAGTGCAAATGCTGGTAGACCATCTGCTAGAAGGGCCACAAGAGATACTTCTGGCCACCTTTCGAGGCACCTTACAAATGGCTTCATAGTCAGAATCGGCAACCCGCAAAGCTGCACAACCACGGCATCTCCTGGGTCGGTTTCCAGGGCCTTCCGAAGCATGGCAGCTGTGTGGCTCCTGAATCTGATCTTCATTTTCTACCCAGCACTCAAAGCCTGAGTAGGCAAAGTCTTCCTGGAGCAGTGCAGAGTATCTCATATCGGGTAAGACGGACATGTCAACCGTCCCATTCCCCGCCTTGGTCTCCGCGCCAGAGTCATCGTTATTCTTCCGATACATACTAGCAATGCAGAATTTGAGGCGATCCTTCTCCAGCAGCAGCTTCTGCAAGCGCTCAATAGAAAGGGCTTCGATCCGGGCAATAACGGTGTCGAATCTATAGATCCGATCAAGCATGAAAGCACACTTGCTGCAAGCAAACTCGGCTTTGCCATCGCGGGAGACATCCTTGCCCAGGACATGCGAAAGGAGGACCTGGAGGTTGAGCTTGGACGCCGTGTGGAAGATCCAGCGCCGCTGGTTTCCACACAGCTCCCGGGCACAGATCCTGCAAATCTCCTTCATCTTCCCTGCTAGCGGGTGCCGAGCTTCCCGGAGACGGCGGCGGCTGCTGGGTGCTCACTCACTGGCTGGCTCTTGGCTGCGCTCCGTCTCGCGCCTCGGTGGTCTCGGTCGCATGGCACAGCCCGGTGTAGTCCCACTCTGCAGGGGCGCGCCTCTGCCACGGCGCGCCGGCTCCGGGTACCAGAGCGCCAGCCCCGCCCCTCGGGCAGCCGGCGGGCGTGGAAACGCCTCAGGGGGATGCTGAGTGACAGCAGCGCAGGCAGCGCGCGGGCCCTGCCATGTCCCCTACAGCTGGCTCTCCCGCCAGCCGCCGCGTCCTCAACGTCCTCTCCGGCTGGCAAACTGGGTTCCCGGTACGCCTGCGGCCACCCCCTGCTGACGCAAAGCCTCGGAGGCTGAGGCTCAGATTTCAAGATGGCGCCGCAGCCGGGCGCCTGCAGCCTGCGGGAGGCTCCTCTGGGAGCTGTAGTCCTGGCGGCCGGCTCCCGGCTCTGCGCATGCGGGGTGGCGGGAACGGCCCCTCGCCCCAAATCCGGTCACCGCTGCTCGAGGGGGAACGCAGACCCAGCTCACAGTGGAGAGCCAGCAGGTCGGTGACCACAGCCAGGCCACTTGCATCTGCTGAGAGCCCACCTAAAAGGCGCACCAGCCCCCGCAAGAATCCTCCCACCTCTGCAGGATGTCCTGAGGCTCCCCGCGGGGAGGAGAAAGCTGACTCCCCTCCCCCGGTGTCCAGGGGCAGTGCCACGTACTCTGGATGGAGCAGCCTGGCAGCGCCGCTAGGTACCGCTGCGCGCCGCCTCCTCCCGCCTGCAGCCCCACCTCCTCTGCCTACCCAGGCGGGTGCTGGGTTAAAGGCCCTGGGGCTGCGAGGCGGCTCGGGGGAGGGTTGATAACCATCGGGGGTGGGTGGGAAGTTCAGTTCTGCCCTTTCCTTGATTATTGAACAGGAATATCCAGAAAAGAGAGGACAAGTAGTTTTTCCCCTCGATGTTGTGAGGTGGCGGGAAGGTTATTACCCCTGGGCAGACTTGCCCTGTTTTAAAAAAAGAAAAAGAAAAAAAAATCAAGACAAGGCACAGAGCAGCCACTTGAGAAAGAGTCCAGCAAATACCGTGTGAATGCACCTGGTTAGCCGAGATTTTGAAGATAATAGAAGAGAAATGGGCTCTTTCAAGAATGTAGCCACCTGAGAATAGATTACCATCACCGAATTCTCTTTCAGGCTCAGGTAGACTACAGTCCTTATCTTAGGGGTGTGGAGTGTAGACAAACACCAGCACAAAAGACTGAGCTTTCTTTGAGCTGTAGAGTCCAGGGTTCCCGTGAGTGCTGCTCTCTTCAGAATTAGGGCTGGGAATTTCACTGACTTCGGTGAGTGCCCTGTCTTATTCAACGCTATACAGTAGTAAGTACCCCTCCCTTGGGTATAGAACTTGGAATACTCCCAAGAGGAGGGAAGCTGGAGCTCTGACTAGGTGGAATGCAGGTACCACCGACCGTAATAAAGGAGTTATTATATCTTCTTGGCTTGAGAGGCGTGCAGGCACCAGGCAGGAGAAACAATAAGCAATCACTTGGAGTCCCTCAGAACAGAACATTTCCTAGTTACGATCATGCTAAATTTTATAAACTTGCCCTCGTCAGGTAAGACTAACAGCATCTAAGTTTTTCCGAACCCTATCCTCAAGACAAAACCCACACTCCTAAGAGACACAAATGCCTTCTATGAGAGATCAAAATAAATCCTCAAATTTCTTATTAAGGATTAAATGAGATGATTTTGGGGAAATGCTTTAACAGTGTTTAACTCATTAAATAATAGCTAATATTGTTATGTTAATATTATAATGGTGGAATATTTTAAAGTAATTTTTAAAACATGTGGCTCTGCACACATAAGATTGTATTGTTCTCTTATTTAATCACCATCGTTGCTCCATTGTAAGAGAGAAGGACAGTCCTTAGTTAGAGCTTGGGGTTTAGTAGGCTACAGAATTTTGCCTATGTAATTTCACCTAATATGTATATTCTGACCCTAAAACCAAGAATGTAAAATAGAGTTCCAAGTAATACTACAACTGTATTTTTGCCTGCCCCAAGGAATGTGAGCTTCAAAGTGAGAAAAAATTAAGCAACAATCTGGAATCTATGGTGATCCATAGAAAGGTAAGGAGTTTCTGCACTCACCCAGACTGATGGACAGACTGCTTGCCAGGACATTACCCTGTTGTATCCAGTCTTAAGTATTGTCCTAAAGAGCAAAAAGGACTAAAAGATCCATAAAAGTGCAAATTAAGACATTAATCATGGTCTCATCTTTGACAGTCAATGCAAGCAAGCCGCATTCTCATACTAGGAAAATGCTAATGAAACAAAGTGCCTTTTAGGAGCTAACCCTGAATAATGCTTTGTATTGTTCTCTGTTCCTTAATAGGATTTTGTATCTGATAGTCTCCAAATTTTAATGACAATGTATAGATAGCTTGGTGTTAAGGTTCAAAGGGATATACACCAAGTTGTTTGTAGTGGTTATGTCTGGAGAGTAGAATTATGCATATATTTTTTCCCTCATTTGTTTTGTATAATTTTCTACAGTATGTATTTGCTTTTGTGGTAAGAAAAAAATATTTGTTACTAAGAAAAAAGTAGGTTAAACACATTTTGGTATATTCATATAATACAATACAGTACTCACTGGCAATAAAAAGAATGAACTCAAATATATGCAACATGGATGAATCTCAAAAACATGTTAAGGGAAACAAGCCATATACAAATAAGTACATCCTGTATGATGTATGATTCCACTTATTTGAAGTCTAGCAACAGGAAAAATAAATCTATAATGATAGAAGTCAGGGAGTGGCTGCAGGGTAAGAAATAGGATGAGAATTGATTGCACAGGGGCACAAAGAAATTTTCTGGAGTGATGAAGATGTTCTATATCTTGTTTTGGATGATGGTTACATAGGTGTGTATAATTGTCAAAGCTCACTGAACTGAGCACTTAGATCTGTAGATTTTGTATATACTAGTATATTCCAATTTAAAAAGATAAAGAGTAAATAAAAGTATGTATTGCCTCAAAACTTTTAATCTGGGAGATTTCTTTGGCAGAAAGTAACCCCACTTTAAACATAAGAATAGTTTTGAAAATTGAGAAGATAAAATGTAGTCCAGAAGAAATTCTATAAAAGGCCCAATTGCAAATTAAAAACTTTGTAGTTCCTAGCCATACGACCTTTGGAAAATATTATTTTATATGCATGTGCACACCACACATTTAGGATTGAAGCAAGTCATGTTAAGGTAAGACTTAGGGTTTGTGATGATTTATAATAGTATAGGATAATTACTTCTAAAACACATAATAAGGAAAATTTGAGAAAAAGTTTCATATTATGATAAACTATTATGATTAAACAAACTATTAGTTTTATATGTCAGCAGTTTGCCCTCAAAAAGGATTGATAAATATATTTATAAGCACTTACTAGCTGTATGTCCTAGGTCAAGTCACTTATATCTGGCCCTTAATTGCCTAATCTACAATAAAATATGTTGAATTTAAATAGCAGTTTTCATACTTCAGCATGCATCAGAATCACCTGGAGGGCTTGTTAAAACGAAAATTGCTGGGACCTACCCCCTTGAGTTTCTGATTCAGTAAGTATGTCTGGGGTGGGGCCCAAGAATTGGCATTTTTAACAAGTTCCCAGATCATGCTGATGCTATCTGCGAACCATGCTTTGAAAACCACTGAAGGAGAACCCTCCTAAGCTGTATTAGTCAAAAAGATCAGAAGTTCTACAGATAAATGGAAAAACCCATTAGTGAAGAATTACTTACAGAAATCTTTGTAAAATTCAGAGAATTGTATTTCCATTTGGAACAAGATTCCTAAGTATTACTGTGGTAGGGATCTTTTGTGCTATTTCTATTTTGACCTCTACATTTTGAAGTCTGAGAAGAGTCTCTTAACCATAGCCACTTTTATACCCCCTGTGTGGCAACAATATTGTAGGGCTTCTAAGACATAATTCTCAGCTGGGAGGGAGTTTCCAAGAGAACTAGAGAAGTGGAAAATCTCCATGTCTCAAACCAGTTGTATTAGATTTCATTGTCCTAGTTATGACATTGGTAATAGCTATTCTAATTACTAAAAACTATGCCAAAAAAAAAAAAATGTGATTTTGGCAAACAGGCTAAGGCAGATGAGGAAATGCAAGAATGTCAAAGCAAAGTAAAGCCAGTTAGGCTTTGTGGTAACACACAAGCAGGTGTATGATTTCCCTGTACTGGTTGGAAATCTTAAATCAGAACCAATCATGCTTTGCATTAATTAATAACACAGCATTTCAAAACACTTGTTTTAAAACAGAGAGATTTCCAGTTCATCCACAGATTGCAGTAATATGGTTATCAGCAAAATCTATCTGATAGTAAACATTAGAGTCTTTCAAGTTAACTCATTAAATACCCATAGCTTGTTAGGTAAATTTTAAAGTATATGTTAAATCAGTCAGTGAGCAAGAATGCAAACTCAGTATGTCTTTTCTCTGTCTTCAGTGAGCTTTCAGTTTAGTTGAAAGGGAGAAAAAGTGCATGCTACAATTAGAACAGTTGACTGGTAAACTAAATGGTACTGACTTAAATTCAGTGTGAGTGCAGAAAAGGTTGCGATTAGTATGGGCTGGTATAGTTGAAGGGGCAGGCATGGCACCTGAGAGGGGTATAGGATGGAGGAGGCAAAGGAAGGGCCTCCAGCAAAGAAAATAGCATCGTCAAAGCTATGAAAGTTGGGTTAAACACACTGCTAGCCTATAGGTAAAGAAAAGTTGGTGATTTTTGAATGACCAAGTTCATCCCTCCATAATCCTCTATAATTGTTCATTTACAAATAACTTGTATCAAGGGCCAGCTGTAAGCCAGACACTACTCTATGGAAGGCCTTGGCAACTAGAATTTGGTTAATGTTTTGACAAAGAAAAAAGAATTTGGACTTCATTATGGACTTGAGCATTTTAGGAAGATTAGCCAGGCAACAGGATGTATTGCAGTGACTACAGGAAGACCTGCTAAAAAGACATTATAGTTATTCATGTGTGGGGTAATAAAATCTGGTGTAGAAATGGAAAGAAAGTGGTAAATATGAAAATCACCTTGAAGGAATGAGCAGTACTTGATGACATATACTCAGGATGAAAGAAAAGGGTTAAAGATGGAGATATGGTTTCGGATCTGGAAGACTGGTAGAAAAATGGCATAAACTAACAGGAATGTGGGAGTTGGAGCATTCATTTGCAAAAAGATGATGAAAATTTTGATTTGGGACATGCCGAGTTTAGGTGACTGAGAAAACTAAGTGGAAGACTAAGTGGAGCTGTCCCACAGTCTAAGCACAGATGAGCGGGGGAAAACGTTTCAAGAATGACAGGGATGGCTAATGT